>BMAO01033918.1:0-24595 GCA_019973975.1 Trichonephila clavata
CTTTTTGAAACTTTATTCCTTCATAATAATGTGTAAAAGAATCGAATTATTTAATTTAACTTCAAAGAACTATATCTATTGGAAAAGTGTTTATATTTTCAGCTCTTGAGACTTAAAGATAGTTTTCTCATATATTTATTCTAAGCTATTAGTTCATATTATTCAAAAGTATCCATTAAAAACCCCTTTAAATGTTTCCATGTTTTAGAATTCCGGTACCTAAACTCTTGAAAGATTCACAACCCCCATTATAAATCCTCTATATCATAGAAACAACAGACCTAACCATCTAACAATTCTGCGTAGCATTCGTCTCCTGCAATTGTTCTGTGGATAAACGCACTTGCAGCGATGCTAGCTCTACCATTAATCATGTTACTACTCCACGCAGAGATTTCAGGAATAATATGACTGCGTGTTTTAAACTTGATAGTACACTGTTTCTCCTCTGTAGTTGACAACTAAAACATTTGAAATAAATCTCAAAGAATGGAAAAGATAATAGATGCAAATACAAATTTCCATTTAGAAAAGAAATGTGAAAGCTTACAACACAAAGAGTATAAATTGCTACTTTAAAGTGAGGTGATATAAATTGCATTTCGCCACAGAAATGCCAGAAATATAAAACCCTAAGTACTGTAATATTTTTGATAAAAATGTTGTCCATAATATTCCAGGTAATATTATTTCTAAATAATAAGTGCACGTACGCCCAGATGTGTTTGAATGCCTAGAACAATGCAGGTGTTGGATCATTTGATTGTCCTCATTCTGTACATCAATTTCAAGAGTTGTACTATCATTTTATTTTAATTGTGGTTTGTGGTGAATTTTGTGGGTTTTTTTCAGAATTATTCATAATGATATTATCTAAAATGTATTTATCTCATTCATACATATCATTTCTTCATTTTTAGAGTATAATAATACCTTTTCCTTACCCTAATTTAACAATATTGTTTCGCGAAGACAAGCACTTATCAAACACCCTTGTTGATTTCTCTCAACGGTTTTCTTTTGTTAGCAAAAACGTATTAATATATGGTCAGTGTTATTGTAAGAAATGTTTGTGTAAGAATCATTGTTGTTATTTATAATCTAAAAAAACTATATTTTTATACTACATTTTGCATTATCATATATTATTTAAATTAATGTACGCATAGAAAAGAACGGTTTGAAAAAGCAAATGCTAAGTATTTCCAATGTTATGTGAGAGTTAATGTTTAATTTTTGGAAATATGGAGCAAAAAAGGCTATTTTCACCCCCCTCCCCTATTTTTTTTCACATGTAATTAGAACGGAAGTTTTAAAGAAAATATTTTCAAGAAAAATAACGTGCAAAAATTATTTTAAAAAAATTATCTCATGTATATTTTAATTTATATGTACAGTGTGTATAAATGATGGTGTACATCAATATTTAGAGTTCAAATCATATACTTCACATACGCTTTATTAAGTTAAAAATGCAAATTAATTTTTAATCAAGTTTTCTTTTTATTTATATTTAAAAAATTCTCATTTCAGTTAATAATAATAAGTGGTATAAAACTCAGGGGTTTATTGACTATATTCATTATTTGTACCAAAATCATTGAGTCCAAAAGATCATAAGTCCAAATTTTTTCACTGAAGACATTTATTTGGAAAACTAGTATTTCTTTTCATTTTATTTTGCGTACTACATGCGGAATACTGTTTTTTAATCATATTTTTTTTTTTATTTACAATTATTCTTAACTTAATAGATGATAATTTCCTTTCCTTTTACTAATTATAAATTGGAATATCAGTTACTCAAATTCAAAAAGTAAAAAATATGAATAATAAATAATACAGTTGAAAAAATTACAATTTTAAATGAACTCAGATTTAAAAGTCCATTGAGAACATTTTATCGTATCAAATTTGGTTGAAAAAGAATCTTTTAAAGTAAGAAAGTTAATTAAGAAAAAAGTAGAAATTATTTTTCTGTCTTAGACAAGCGCACTTGAAAAGCCAAAATGTTCGGCATTTCCTGCATTTTTATTCTTAGAGCTCATTACGAAAGAAAGTTTTAAAAATTTATTATCAATAATAACTTTTAGTAACTAACAAAAAAAAATATTCAAAATACTTTTGAAGAATTCACGATAAATCTTGTCGCATTTGTTTTAATCTTCTCTTTCTTGGTGATTTGGAATTTTTCTTTCAGAAGAATTAATAATTCTTCTATTTGAACCCCGATTAAAATAGCAGTTAAAATCGATAACATTCTTTTATTCTGCGTGAAAAATATGTCGAACGAAAGAAAACTTCAGCTTCTGTTCTTCAAACACGACAAATTTGAGGCAGAATCATTTTAATGTCGTCCGCGACGATCGAAAAATCTTTTTCCGTCAGAATAAAATTGAAAAGAAAAATTCTATCAAGAAACAAATCAGAGCAGTTTTTCTCCAAAATATAATTTTAATTTTCATGATGTTTGCATCCTGACTCATCTCATATTTTGATGGAAAAAAATGTACGGATTCCGGATAGTTGATTGAATAATTTCCCATCTGTAATAAGATTCCTGTAATATCATTTTTGTATTAGTATCTTCCGAATCTTATATTAGTTGCTTTTACCATTTATCTGGTTTAGCTTTTGTTTCTATATTTGGGTAGGGATAAGCAAATATTTAAAAAATATGAAACTTTATTATTGATATGATAAAGTCAGCAGAGATATTAAAGTAAATAATCTAATAATATTCTTTTTATGATATTTTTGAGTACATGGTTGTAATATATTAACTATATGGTTATGTATTTTGAATACCTGTTTATGATACTTGGATAACATGTTTATGGTATATTGAATACGTGTTACGATACTTTGAATGCATCTTTGAGATTTTTGAACACACGTTTAACTGAATACTTATATATTTGAATGCATATTTATATAACCTTTTTATTAAATTTGCAAAACTGGAGGCTGGATATTTGTAAAAAAACACGAAAAGATTCTAATATCCAGCAAAACAAAATTCTTCTCTACAAAAATATATTTATGTAAATTAAATATTTAAAATCTTTAAGAATTTAACACTTAACGTAAGTATTGTGGTTTGGTATTTCACACATGAGCTATTCTCAAACGGTAAGAAAAACATCCGGTACGTTCTTTTTCAACCTTTCTTACTGATATAAAATAAAGGTATTTATCTAACTGCACAGATGGCTACAGCATAAATTATGGTTTGTTTAGTCTATGCTTTTGTCTCACTGCCTTTTTTTTTATTTTTCTATTGTATTTGTCAGTATTTATTCATTTCCAATTTATATTATTTTGCGAAATTACAAGTGTTATTTAATTCTAATTATTGAATATCAGTATGAAAAATCGTTTGGTCCTGTAATATAACTTTCTGGTAGGATTTATTCACAGAATATATTTAATCTATAACATTCTCATAAAAATATCTGTGGAGCTATAAGTGTTTAAATTCTGTAATTCTTATTTTTATAAAGTTCAAAAGAAAGCTTTTGTTCTATAAAGATGCAGAGAAAGCTTAAAAAATACTATTTTATAAAATTACTTCATTCCAGTAAATAGTATCAAGTAAAACATATTTAAATTTTAATTACTGATATTTTTTAAAAGAAATTTATTATACACGTAACTGAGATTAGTTTTCAAATAGAGATATTTTCAACTTGAATTATGCTTTGAATTTGCAATTCTCTCAAACTTAATAAATTTTTGCAAAATATTAACAAAGCATAATATACTTATTTTACAGTCCTTCATATGATGTGATGATAAATATAGTTATTAAATTAATTTTCATATTTCAATAACGACATACTGAACAAATTGCTAACAATAAAAAATATAACTTATTAAGTTAAATTTTGTCATATTATATTATTCATCTCTATTTTTGTAATTTTTTAAGTAAATCAATTGATGTAAAATAAAGGTAGGACTAAATTAAGATATTGAATAATTTTAAAAGAATCAAAACTATAATTAAATATTTTTTGCTTAAATCTTTTTATCTATACTTCACAAATTTATAAAAAGCAATTATTTGTGTGTTTCATACTTTTTAGCGAAGTTAATTTGTTCTTAAACAAAGAAATTAAAATTTCTTTTTAATCATGTAAACTCGGTTTTTAATTTGTATCAAAGATGAAAAGAAATCCACTTAAGGTAATTTAATGCTAAAATTAATTATTTTATCTCGATATAATACTGTTGCTTGATATTTTTAAAAATTTAATAATCAAAATTTATTTGAAAACATTTGCAGTTAATTTTTAAAAATGTTAATTCGTTAAGTCTGCTCATAAAAGAAAATTGCCCAAAATAATATAATTATGGAATATTTTTTTTCAATATGGGAAACAATTCATTTTTAAAGAGACAATTTACAGAATAAAACACGAGAGATAACAATTCATAGAGTGCCACGAAGAGCAAAAGAAAAGGCAATTATGGAAGGCATGTGGCTATTTTTCTAAAACATAGAAAATAACGATCAAGCATAGTACATAAAACTTAACATAATCTAGATTATCATTTGCATTTTGCCATTTATTTTGATGTTATTATATTTATGTATCGTTACTTTTATAATTTGCATTTAAGATGAATATTTTTTATGTGTAATGCCGTTTATTTATAATATGAGACATGTGATTATTAATATACGTTTTATATTCTCTATACAACAAACGTTTTTAATTTATCAACGTTTTCCCAAAGTTTTTATAATTGTTAGCATTTGGCTCTCTATATATTTTACTCTGCATTGTAAAAATTGTATATTCATCGTAGAAAGTCTTTTTATTATTGGTACTTTCCGTTATGATTATTCCATGCATTTTCGATAGCAAATTAGAATGATTTGGCGTAATTCTTACCCGATGCCAGACTTTCATACAGCTGAAAGCCGAGCAAATTGGCAATGCATTTGAAGAACGCTCGGAAAAAACTGCCAACTCCAGAAGAGTCTCTTAATGGTCTGGCTATAACGAAAAAGCTATAAGCGTAACAGTAACAAACTGCGCTAAAATAAAGTAGAAAAATTAACGTTATTTTTAACCTTAAAACTTTTTATGAAAACTATTTTGTTCTTCAACTTGTAGACATCGTTTTTATTAATAATTGCATGAATTAAAATTCAAAATCTAGAATTTTTTAATTGAATATAAATTGTGGGGACTTATGAGGAATTAGACTAAATTATATTCATGAACTTTTTGTTACCGCGCCACATAAAAAATATTTATATTTAATCGTCCAAATTATTCCAACTTTATTTTTGTAAATGTTATATAAAATTATATGTGTGTATATAACAATATAATTTTATGCATACGTAAAATCAAGTTTTTTTAATAAAATAAGCGGTTTCGTATTTATATTACATTTTTATGCATGCTTTTAAAATGTTTTTGAAGAACTTTTCATATTAAAAACATGCCTTTTGTATATTCTATTTTATCACCAGTTAAGGGAAAGATGCTATCGTTTTACTTGTTTGGGCATTTTTAACTTACAAATAAATGCATTGTTGTGGAAAATACCTTCAAAAAGCCACGATGTATGATTCAGGATATTTCATGAACTTTTTAAACAAGTGAAATAGGAACTTCATAGCTAGTTCCTATTTCAAAAATAATACAAAAATCTTATCTCTCCTTTAATATTTCGTTCTATGTCGTTTTAAATTTTAAAAAAAGAAAATATCCTTAGAATATTAATTCTCTCTTAAATTTGTATTTTTTTTTTATTTAGAGCTAATTCAAAGTAAAAACAAGGATTCAAGTATAACATTTTCATGACTTACAAAACAAACTGAAATGTGTATATGGCAAAGAATTTTCATTATAAATGTTAATCAGATATAATTGTCCATTTTGTTGTTTTATAATCTTAAGATAATTGAAATATATCAATAGATTTTCGAAAATCGTAATTTCAATTAATTTATAGCGATTATCATGTAATATATTGCATATTATATATAAATACACATAAAATTTTTAAAAAATTTTTAAGATTAAAAAAATTTTAATAATGGTGAATAAATTCTTCAATTTTAAATTCAGTTTCACTGGTAACCATAATCAAGACATTTAATTGTTCCATAAAATATTAACACGTATACTTATTTTCAAAACTTGCATCATTAATTAATTCGATAATTATCACAACAAGTTACAAATTGAAAATGCACAGCTGTAATTTTCTCTACTTCCCATTTTAGTGAATTAATATAAGTAATTGAATATTCAACAACTTTTCAATTCCAATTTTTAAGCTTTAAAATGGATCAGATCCAATGATTTTAACGCTTATTTATAATACTGGAACAAAATGGTAGATACTACCAGAATTCGTACGGTTCAATGAAAAATTAATAACATCCAATGAGTATCAGTACTTCTTAGGTTACGGAAATACTTAACCTAACGTAAAATTGATTTCACTAATCTAATTAAGTGTTATTGCATTTCAAACATATATCTGTATTTTCACTCAACGCACTAAATCTCAGTCATCCTCGTACACTTGATATCGGAAATCGTAGCGAAGAACTTCGAAATTCAATTAAATATTGATTCCCGTTCTATTAGCATTGGAATTTAGAAATGAAATACCAATATTCGCATGGCTACGCGATGTTTGAAGGAATCGTTACAGAAATAATAAGAGATCATATGAAATAGACATTATTCAGTAAAAAGGGTCTTTTATTAAGGTCTTAAAAATACATAACTTATATTTTATTAAAAATGCTTATTTCTAATAAAAAATTTTAAAAAGCAACTGGAATTAGCACGTATATATTTGGTGGTTTTAAATAAATAATCCAATATTGCAACACACGATTGATTTAACATATAATCGCATTCCAATGCTTGGTAGATGTGTCCATGTCTAAAATTTGAAGCATATATAAACAATGATTTTTAATGTAAATAAGAAGAGAAAAAGTTTTAATTGGATCTATTTACTAATGAAAAATACAGCACAATATACTTCTGGATTTCTGAATGATTTTTATTATTTTGTGCAGCAGAGACTTTTAAAATAGATCTAAAATCAAGAAGAATTAAATTTATATTCATTCATAGAATGTAAGTTAAATACGAACCCTAAAGATATTTTTGCTTTGTTTTTCCTCTTTTTTTTTTTTTTTTTTTTTTTTTTGCTTTTAAGAATAATTTAGTAATTATTATCAAGGGCCTATGATACCCTTTGTTTCTTAAATGATTTTGAAGTAACTCTCTTGCAATCCTAACTATTCACAAAATATTGGTTAAAAAATACTTTAAATTTCTCAAAATACCTTATATTAACTTTACTATAATCATGATTTTAGAAGAAAGGAAAGGTATTTTCTTAAAATTTTACCAAAAAAGCAAAAACTAGAAGAAATGTAACGATACTTGCTTGATTAGGCGGAATAGGTTATGCAGAGTTGCTTCATAAATTTACTACATAAAATTTAATTCTAAAACTAATCAGCATAACAATTATTGGATTATTTACTGATATTCTGTTTTTTCCCCCTTGAAAATATTGTTTTATCCTTTTAAAAATGTTTAGTGCAAGCATTTTTAAATATATACGTTTTGAACATGTATGGCCTTAAAAATTTATAGTGTCTGTATTAAAATAGGAAATTTAACTATGTTTAAAGATGGACGAGTAAAATATACAACAATTAGTATTTTACATATAATGTAAGTTTACACAAAATATACAAATATGTGCATCAAATATTTAAATGGTACATTTATAAAAAAATATTATAAGTCGTTGGGGTAAATACTTACAAAAATTACGATATGTTAATGTATAAAAATATATTAACCCTTTTTCCAAAAATATTTTTATAAAAAAGTAGAATAAAAACATTTATGCTCAATTGGTTCATATTTTACTAGGTAATCGTACAAAAAGTCTTTCATTTCCACAATTGCAATGAAAATGAAAAATAAATTCGTAATGCTAATTTAGTGATTTCGAAGTATTTATCCAATTAAGGCAATAATGTTAAACTTAATTAGTAAGAGCTAACAACAAAATATGTTTATTTATATGGGAGAAAATATTACTTTATTTTTATTAAACTCTATTTTCATATGAAGAGGATTTTATCTTGTCGCTTCAAGTACATTATTAAATTACTACCCAACAAATTTGAATTAAAAATTAAAAAGGATTTAAATACTCATCACATATTTAATAGTCAAAGCAGCTACTGGAATTCATTGCGATTTTTATATATAAAGCGTTTTATTTTCTTCCTCATTATTTTAATAGCTCTCCACATATTTCTCAATATGAGCTAATTATTTCTTTTTATCTTTATGAATGCTAATTGGTTTATTTTGCTTTTGAAATTTAATGTCATCCTTCTATTGGAATTTCTTACTACAGTTAATTTTTATGCATAAGAAATACAGAGATTCAAATTGATAACTCTTTAGCTTTAAAACATTCATCAAAATTTTATAAACAAAAGAATTTTTTTAATTTTTAAATCAACAATAATAAAACAAATTAGAAGCTTTTTAAGTTATTGGTAATAGTTAATTAAAACTTTTAATTATTTTATAGTTAATGAAAACTATTTCCATGATAATTTAAACTAAACAAATGTAAAATTTCCTTAAATTTCATTATTAAATTTTATTTGGAGATGCTTAATGAACTCCAATTAATCATAATATGCATCATTTTATAATCAATACCATACATTGCAAATTTCTCTAATCTAAAATTCGGAAAAGGACACAGTCTTCATAAGTCAATTAATTCTTTTCCTCGTAAGAAGAAATATCTTTTCATATATTTTGAATTTAAAGATTGTTCACCTTTCCAAAATTTATGTAAGTATTGTCTCTCACATGTCCCTCTTCCTTCACATGTCTAAATTCATATTAATTTTTGATATTTGGATTATTCGCATTGATCTAGGCTTTAAAATTTCTGTTTTATTTAACCAGAAAAGAATCAAGTCTTCGAATCTTTTCTTGAGTGTTTTGAAAATCTTTTTTAAAACAAATTTCCTCATTAAAGGAATACGGATTCATTACTTTGCAAAAAATAGGACATTAGAGAACGAAACCCCTTAAATATTCTGATATCAAATACCAGATAGATATTAATGACTTGGGAAAGAAAAACGTTCCTCTGATACAATATTTAAGCAAACACTACATATGTTATATGAACATAGTACACTGAATTTGAATGGACTAGAGTGTACACTGAAGGCTCTAAAATACAAAACAGCACTGAGGCTGGCGTATATATTAAATTCTTTTCCCAATGTACTCCTGTGAGACACTTCATATCGAATTTTGATGCGGAGATCCTGGAAATCTCATTAGCTATGAAAAAACTCACGACAAAGATCGATAGTTTCTCTAAAGCGGTTATTCTAGTCGATTCCAAAACAGCCATCTAGACCATACTTATAAATCATAACACAGACACCCAGATAATCCAGAAATAAGGCAACCTTGAAATTTCTTTATAAATACAACAAAATTATCGTTTTTTCAATGAATCCTTTCACATGTGGGTATCGACTGTAACTAAAAGCAGACTTAATAGCCAAGAGAGGAACACTTGAGCCACAAGACACACAACAAACCACTTCCTCCAGAGTTACTTAAAAACATATTTTTAAGAAATTAGTGGGTACTGTTAAATCTGACCAGGCAGCAAAATCAATAGACAAATTGTGGACTAACACTCAAGGCACTTGAAAAAATGTTTGTCAAAAGCAACATGAATACAGAGCCATCTTCTTATATGATCAGAAATAGATAAAGAGTCCCAAAAACTTTGTGACATAAGAAAACTATACCTGAAATGCCAGAGCTTTTATGAATTCCTTGTAAGGACTACATCACTTATATTTATTTTATTGTTGTTTAAATCTTTGACTATTTCTTTTGTTCCCATGTTAATTTGTCTTGGTTCTTATTTAAAATGCTTGTTTCTTTTATTAATTATCATAGTTCATATGCGAAATTTAAGCAGTTTTATGTGTTTGCATTGATCCGTTTAATAAAGCCATATGTAATAAAAACAACAGAGAATAAACAGATATTTTTTTGGCTTATTACGGTTGTGTAGTTCTTTCTTATTTTAGTTAAAGTTATGTGGTTTATTTTTAAGTAAAAAAAAAGTTGCACTCTTTTTACATTTTAAAAATTTATTACTTTAGATTTCCAATAACAAAATAGGATCCAAATTGATTAAGTTTTTAAAAAAAGCTAAAATTCCTATAATTTTAAAATTTTATTCTTGTTTTTAAATTGCTCACCATAAATCAGTAAAATCTAATCATAAATAAGTAATTAAGGAAAATCAACTTTTTAAATAATTTAGATTATGTTCGACGAACAGAAACACGCAAAGCATAAAAAAACAGAATAATTTAATCTGCAGTCTTATAAAAATAGCAGACTAAAAACAGTTTATAATGCGAGACGGGAATAAACCAGTTTTGATAGCTAAGAAGCCCCCATCTACTTCTTCTTCGTTGTACTGAGAAAGATTTAAAATATATAATAGATTGAAATAAAAATAATTCAATATAGGCTATATAAAATAAGTTCATACTCAATTTTACAAATGCAACATTATTATACATGTATAATAATATTAACTATTATAATATATACCATTATTATTTACATGTATGAGATATGTGCAATGTACATGAAAGACGGGTAGCGGCTAGTATATATATATAAATGTTTTTAAGGAAAAATATTATATATAGCAAAATAAAGAAGCAGAAACTCCTGGAATATTTTTTATTTCAATTTCAATCTTATTAATTTCTTTAAAAAATAAGTTGCAGCTACATAACTAATATTTTTCATTTCATTTTTCTTCGGTCTGATTTTTTCCAATGATTGCATAATATGTTATAACACATTTTATGAACAGATATTCATATGGAGTTTTAAATAAGATACTCCATTTGCTAAAAGATAAAGACAGTTTGAGGATAGTCGGTTAGTAAAAATTGTTGATGTGTTTTCACTTATTTTTAAATTCTTTGTAAATAAGATAAGAAAAAGATTTAAAAGAAACTTTGATCAATACAATCAAATTTTAATTTCAACATACCTTTTTTTTTAAGTTTTCATCAAGCCAAAAATTTATTTTTGTTTTACATTGAAAAATTATTTTCCTCGATTAACGCTAATATCTAAAAAAAAGTAAATGGAATATTATTACTAATAAGAAAGAATCTTATATGTTGAGCTAAACTAAGCTAATTTATGCATGGAACTTCTATGCGTTATGTAATAAAAGATATATTTCGTATCCTTTCATACATGTGTAACAAAAATTTCCTCAATTTACAATAGAATACTTGAAACAAACTTTTATCATTTTTCATGCATTATTCAAGTTACAAGGTCAAACTAGCTTTGTTAATTAGGGTTAGTTAAATGAAAAAGGAAACAAAATAACATTCCTTTTTTTTCTTCTAATTTACTCAGATAGGATCAGGGGGTTGTAGTTAATTTATAAAAATTTAATGCTAGACTGGTTATGACCTTATTTAGGGGAGAATTAACTTTAATAAAATGTGCTGCAAACTTTAAGGTAATCTGTAAATAACTAATTGGGTGATTTAATTATTTTTGCTCAAAATATAATAAGTTTATTTACAAATAATAATTGCATTAGTTTGCACTCCTGCTCTAAATAATCAATTCAATATATTCAAAGCAACTGTTAGTGCGGTTGATTGAATTAATATTTTCGAATAAGTGTGCTGATATTAAGCTAATGTACACAAATCTATATATGTAATTGCGGACGTTTTGTAAAATTTATTTGAAAATTCGTAGATAATTAAAGGAAAAGCAGGAAGTTTTTAACTTTCATATTCAATTTTTTTTCCAAATTAAAACTAATTTTAAAAACTACTATGAGAAGATATTTAAATATAAATCTGCCACTTTTTTAAAAGTTTTTCATGGTGCTGTAATACATTTATTATGTATTATCGTAACAATATCAAGGTTCAAGGTCAACGCCAAGTTGGCAACCTCATTTTTGAATGTGTCGCATTGGTAACCATGTATTTCGTTTCATATAATGTTGCTAATATGATTGCAATAGTACGTTATTGCAAGCTCTCACAGAAAAATATTGCAACAATTGCCTGGACTGGAAACTTATAAATAATCAGCTGGGCTAAATACTCAACTTTCCAGGAAGCTGCAAGACCTGAAGGTTTATCAAAATCTGAGGACTTTATCAATGCAGTGTTGGACGATGCAGTTTCGGAGATGAATTTAACTGAAGAGACGAACCAAAAAAGAATTATTGAGCAAAAAAAACAAACAATGAAATAGTAAACTAGACAAACAGAGATGTAAAATAATAGAAAACAGTGAAATGACAATGAATGACAGTTTACAATTTGAGTAATGAGTATAAACAGTTGTACAATTTGTACAATGGAGATTTCTCCACCGTTAAGCGAACAGGGAGTAGCCCCTAGTTATAGTAAAACATTAAATTACGTTTTAGAATCAAGTAGAGAAAAATGTATAGGTACGTGTTGAAAATGAATTTCAATCATGTCACTTACTAAAACCTTAAAATACGCATTTCAGCTAAAACAGACCTGTACATGTGTTAATATTTTACTTTCAACTAATGCGAATTTTCTTTCGTTTTTACTCACCTAAAATAATTAATTGGAATTTATTATAAATACATGGTATGTCTCTCTCTCTCTCTCTATATATATATATATACTATATTCCGTTAAAATAATTTATCAGATTGAAGTGGTGCGCTTATCCGGTGGGATGGAACCAGGTACCTTTGGATCCGAAGTCGAGTAACTTATCCACTACACCAAAATGATCACCATGGTGCGGAGGTAGTTACTGGCTTATATAGATGGAATCGCTACATACTCCCCTACCAGTGAGTTGGAGGTTAGGCGAATGAACGATGTAGTTATTCTATCTAGCATGTTAGCTGCTGCGTCACTAGTTGTGACGTCTTTGCTGGTTGCGTTTTTCGTGCGTGACGGCTTGAAGGTTGCGTCACCATGTGACGGTTTGAAGATTGCGTCACTAGGCGACGGCTTTTTTGCTTGCATTTGCGGTGGATAGATGGTGCCATGACAGTTCAGAAGGTTGCCTTTTTCTGAGTTCAGCCAGGGTCACCAATGAAGTGGCGCGCTTATCCGGTGGGATAGAACCAGGTACATTTAGATCCGAAGCCGAGTAACTTATCCACTACGCCAAAATGATCACCATGGTGTGGAGGTAGTTACTGGCTTATAGATGGAATCGCTACAAGATTATCAATGAACTAGTTTATTCTTGGGGGAGGGGGGAGGTATAATATGTAAATTTCAACTAATTGAAACTTTAAAAATTAACTTAAATTTTATTAAAATCTATTCGTTTTTTTTTAAAAAATAATTAAGCATATATTTTGTTAAGGGATAATAAATCAGCCTTTAAAAATAACCATGTTTTGTGTCACATTAGAATGATTATAAAACCCATACGTTAATATATTTCGTTTAAGTATCATCTGTGAAGCAAAGGTTTAAAATTTGACTATGCATGAGTTGCATGAACATGCTGCTGGTAAAGAACTATCTCAGTGAGAAGCGAGAAAACGTTATTTTATAAGAGTATTGGTAAATCACCTGAAATAGAAATAGCTAGCTTAATAAAGTGTTCTAAAACTACTGTTCTCAATATCATAATTAAAATAGATGATTCAAGCAAAAATGGATTAATCTGAAAGAAAAAGGATTTGGGCCAAGACGAGGAAAAGGGAGGATGGAAAAGTAAGTTTTTCGAATATCAAATAAAAAAGTTGTCTAAATTAGTGAAACTTTGAAATATTTCAGCAGTCACACTTCACAGTTTGGAAGAGTCTTAAATGAAATACTAGCACAAAGTCCGTGAAAATGTAGAAAACAGTTAAGTTATGAAAACTTAATCTAGAAGAAATACTGAGATGGGCTAAAAGTAAAGAAGCGAAAAGTGTCGCTGAATAAAGATTAAAAAAATATTTTCTGATGAAACAAATATTAACTTTGGAAGTCCCGATGACTATAAACAATCTTAGAATAACTTGAGGAAAAAACAGAAAGAATGGCTTCAGTCGATACAACAGTAACTGTTAGTGTCGGAAGCTTATAATCAAAATGGAGTGTGCGATTTATAAATAATTTCAGCTGCATAGACTCTATACATTATTATACTAGGAAATTATCTAATACTAATTGGAACTTAATTAGATAGTGCTAAATGGATATTTTAATAAAAGATAATGCTTCTTTCCATTGATATAAATGCATCCAAGGATGGCTTAAACAGGGTAAGTAGTATCGTTTATACATCGCTAGTAAGTCCAAACTTGAACCCACGGAAAGTATTTGGGTATACTATGTAGTAAAATGTTTAAGTTAATTGATAATCAATTTTCTTTTTCTAGAGAACTTAACCAATTAAATACAACAGTAAGAGAACTGTCATCTTGTACGAGTAGTAGGGCTATTTTGAGTTTTTTTTAATGTTATGAAATAACAAATGAGAGAAAGAGAATTTTAATTTTAAAAACTTATTTAAAAAGTAACTAATTATATTAATTGTGAAAAATATTTACCTGTCAGTAAAAATGTGTTTTAGTTGTGTTTTATACCACATAGTTTAAGCAATAAAATTCCAGGAGCATATGTAGTATTGCATTTAAACTTTGAAAAATATTTTCTCTACCAATATATGATAAATATTTCTAAAATTAATGATGCTTCAATGTTATATGTTGATCTTTTGGCTGCGCTTTGATTATTGATAGTTAATAGTTATTCATAGTTTTATCATAATTAGTCTTCTCACCCTTACTATAATATGATATGTATAAAATTTTCTGTGGTCTAGCTTATCCATGAATAACGATAAAATGGTTTCTTATAACTCATTAAAAATAAACGAATAAGTAGAAAATATCTTGCTTATGAAACAAAAATTAAAGATTCAACAGAAAAATAACTTTTCTACAAAATTTGAATGTATTTCATTAATGGGCAATTTTGATTACCTGGAACATCTTACGACAAATTAGGATAGCAATAAAAATTTTAATTCTACGCTGGAAAGTTTGCAGAAAAAACAATTTTTGTATACTATTTACTTAATTAATTTTATTTTCATTTAAATATAACGTGAAAAAATATTCCTTTTTAAAATATTAAAACTCTTAATTAAGAACTAAATCGCATTCATATATATATTTTTTTTTTGAAAAAGTGTCAAGAAATTATTGATTTTAACATCACATTAAACTACTCTGTTTCTTATATCCTAAAGTATAAAAAAAATTCTTTAGATCATTAAACCATTAAAGTCTTTTTTTATGAAATATCCGTATTGATTACGGAGAAGTATATTTTCAAGTTTTGAAACAATAAAATGGAGATATATTGTTTGTAGACAGTATCGATTTTTTCGCTGTTGAAATTAGGGTAAAAAATGTAAGGTATCCAACTACTTGCGACTACTTTTTTTAAAAAAAATGGAAATATGGGAATTTTTTGTGCCTTTTAGTTTTTTGTTTATAGTGCATTTTTAAGATAATAAATATGCTAATAATTAAGTACAGAGAAAAAAGAAATAATTATTGCTAAAATGGGAAAAAATTTACTACACAAAAATTTAAGTTTATTACAAAAAAAAAATCTATTTATTTCCTTCGAAACCATTTATAACATTTCGAAGATATGCTAGTCTAATATCATTACGTACCATCCTATTATGTTTCCAAATTTTGTCTAATATTACATAATTTCATGTATGATAGTTTGAGAGCCTAATTGAGAACAATGTTAAGTTCTTGTGAGTCAATTTTCAACTTTTCATAATTTTGAAATCTAATACGCAGCTTTAAAATATTCTTCTCTCGAGAAAATAATGCTCCATTAAATATTAAAATTTGAGTCCAAAAGTCTTTGACAGTCAGTTTTCCTACCAATACTCTAGTTTGACTAGTTATACTAGATTTACTAATAAAAGCTATTTTAGTAAAGAAATAATTTTAATCAATCTTTCATAATTATTAAACCTCCTTTCATACTTTAAATGGTATTTGCATTAGAATTTGTTTTATCCATTACTGTTTTTATCATTTAATTTACTGATAAATTACCCTCTTTCTTAATAATAAAGCTCAAATTTTTTTGGTTTTATGTTTTTCATTTATAGAATTTTCCAGGGAAACTTTAAAAAATCTGTTTTGATATTAATATACTTAAATTTAGTTTAAATGTTTAAATGTGTAAATTCAAAGCATCATCTGTAATATACAGAATGCAAATCGAATTAATTTATTCGTTTCAAAATTGTTTGAAATGTATTTTTTAGTTATAAAAATTAAAAATCTATTAAAAATATAAAATTGTAATTTAAAGACATATCATGAATAAATTGATCAAAATGTGTGATACGGATATATCAGAATATGTTTTGAGAATATGTACAAAATTTATTCTCAAATATGTTCTTGGTTAAATTTTCGCAGACTACTACGTATTCCATCAAATGGAAATGCAAAATGTTCGTCTGCAGAAATACATTCCGTGATTATTATCTCAGTCTGAAAATTCTATTAATTTAAAACAGAATTATTTTTCCAAACGCATATAGAATAAAAAGCAAAATAAAATTCTTAGCTAGCCTCAAAATGTATGGCGAATCCTTAGTAATCTAGGAAAGTACTGAATTTTGCAGAATCACATAAATCTCCGTAAAATTCCGCAGAATGTAGACAGCTCTCTCGCATGCAATGTCTTCGCTTTCTTGTTAGGGAATTGGGAATCCCAACGGCTCAGTGGGGAATAACAAACAAGACCTGCAAAATAAAAGCTCAGCTTTTGGACGATGTATAGTAAAATTCAATTGCAGGGAAAATTTCCCGTTTTTTTGGATAGATTTTCCCAGAGCTTATCAGATTTCTAGAAGGTATCGAATTAGTTTTTCTCTATTTCGTCATCTTTGTGAATGTATCCTAAATTAGTCTTAAGAATTTACATGTTATTGCAGTTCTTTGCGATGTGTAAATAGAGTATTTTTCTTACAGTGTTGAAAATTTCCAAGCAGAAATGTTTTAAAACCCTGTTGAATTTTATTTTGTTTGTAGGATTTGTTTCGATTTTGTGTGAGCCTAAGCAAATAAGAAATTGAAAAGAGAACCAATTTTATGGGTACAACTGCGTATAAAGGTAATTTTTTTTTAAAGAACCAAGAGAGTTAGTCAAATACCAGGCTAACTAAAAAACAATGTAAAACATTTTACTGAATTGTGAGTGATTTTAAAGGGGGAAAATAAACACACTTTTATACTATGGAATATGTGTCTAAAAATGATACTTTCAAATGTAAAAAAATAAATTAATATATTGGTGTTAAAACAGGCCGAACGGTATATAAACAGTCTTGTAATGAGTAGATCTTATTTTTACATTAGATTTTTTTAAGAACAAATACTAACAAAAGTACGTTTCACATAATTTGCATTTCGGGTTTTCATTTATTTCCTAGCAGATCCCTTCACATACAGGCAGTTGTCTTGCAAGAAATCGTTCTCTGAGCAAATTTAAAGCAGCTCCTTTTTATTTCGCCAAGCTATACATGAGATAAGAAGCTGCAAGCCTAGAATTCAATTTAAAAGAATATATTGTTAAAATTCCAAGTGAGAAATTGTGACTTAAGCTACTGTAAAGTGTTATTGGCTAAACAAAACAAAGAGCTACGTGACTTTTAAGGGTTTTCTTACCCATATTCTTATTGCAATATAATTTTAATTTAGGTTCTTCCCTACTATTCAAAATTTAGTAAAATTATAGTTTTCGTATACTTTTAAAAATATAACAACATTTTGTTCGAAAAAGCATCCCTCGAAGTGAAGTATAAAAGATTATTTATGAATTAAGTATATGCATTAGTCAATGATGTACACACTAGAGGACAAAACTCAAAGCAAAGAGCAAATAGCAATGTAAACAAGAACAGAAGTTAAATGCTATACTTACAGAAGTGATGTTAAATAAACATCGTAGATTTATATTACATATAGTAAAGATCTATTCTGAAATTGAGTTCAGAAGGGTGCGTTATAGGAGAAACGTGTATTTGTTGACTCAGACATACAGCTTTACAAATATTGCAAAGAATGCACTACAGACACTCTTCAAACACGGATTACAATGTTAAATGTCTACTGGGAGGTCTTAAGCAATTATCAAGACGTTGAAGCGTCTGTTAACAACATCTTCCAAGAGCTGTTGAGGCTTGTTTTCTTATATCTCTCTTCATACACTGATGAGGTTGGACTTGCTTTGTGAAGACTGGAATCAAGCAGCAGTACGACACATATTTTTAAAAATACGACACACATATTCACAATTTTTCCCTAATTTGTTTCCGTATCAGATTGATTTTTTGCAAAATTATTCCAAATATTTTCAATTCGGGAAACGTAAGTCAGACTTGACAATGAATGCCCTCACTGTGTCTAGCTGGTTTTAAATAACGTCAATGCCATGACAAGATGCGATGTAAAATGACATATCAGTCTTTTTTAAAAAACATTAATCCATGAAACTGACCTTCATAAAGTTTCGATCAGCGTCCATAGTCCCTGCCGATACCACATGTATAGATCATACCAATACTTTATATAAAACCGTATAGGTGCCTATATTTAGGAGTCAAGGTAGTACCACTCTCACATTAAATGAATTGGTGTTTATGATCAAATGTAAGACTAGATCTATTCTCATCTGAGAAAAACACAAATTCACACTCGTTAATTGTTGTATTTCGATATAGTTAATGCCGTAAGCTGCTTTCTTGCCAGTGTGATACACACACAATAGGTTTAATAGGTGCATGACCTTCTTCCTCAAGATTTGGAAAATAATTTTCCGGTTAATATGGTACCAGATTGCTTACCATTTATTTGACCGTGTGTTGTATGATGTTCCCCTTCATTATTCGAATGATAAACCTATCATCCTTGAGTGACTGTAATACTATAAGAAAGACCTCTCAACTTGCGCTTGTTGCATATTATTTTTCAGTCCTACTATTAGTTCATACTCTCCCTATATCTTGTTCAAATTTTCAATCATTTATAAAATACTTTTTTATTTGTCCACTGAAGTTCAAATATATTTTTAAACTTGTAGAGAATGGCATTTGATGTTAATACAGTTTTTTTTTCAAATATTAATTCATTCATTAAATTTTAAAAAATTAATTATTGTTCAGAAGATCTATTTCAGTCAATATTATTCCTTCAGAGGGCAGCACCATTGGATGAAACAGCTTTTGTTAAATTTGCGGTGAAGATTTAACTTAACCTGAAGTTAGTTAGAGGTCAGGATTTCTTTTACACCGGTTTTAACATAAATTCTTACTTATATTCATCTTTTATTAAAGAAATGTAATTACAAATCTAATGTGGTTAAAAAGACTATAATGTTATTTTAGGAGGTGTTTTTTCCCTTCATATTGTGATACTTATATACATATTTAATACATTCATTGTTGAACTAAGAAAGAATTGATTTTAAAAAGAAATTATATTACTTGTTTGTTTTATATGATACCGGAAATCAGGAAATAACACTATGAATGATTTTCAATTCCTTATCAGCACATCTTTAACCTGTCATCCTCCTACCGACTTTCTGATTATCCTTTCATGTTTTAAGTAATATAAGCGATGCCTGTTAGATATGATCAAAATTTCACAATGGTCAATTTATTCCTCCATATCTGTATTTCAGTAGGAACAAATGCTATGTACATTCACCGATAACTTTCAGTCCCTTATCGACGCTATTACGTGAGTCATCCCTATGCAATCTGCAAAAATTTGCATACTTTCCATACTCCCCACTGCATCACGCAACCATGCTACTTATTCGTATTGATGAGCTTGATCTTGTGTCTGTCCCCAATGAAAATAAAATCCCTCCTAGATTTTGTTCATTGGTGTATAATTAGTACAGTCAATTCACTCTCAATACATACGTCAAAAAAGTTTCGAATTCAAATGCATCTTTTTTTTTTAAATTCCGGCATAAAATTTTAAAATGCAGTTACTTAATGTAAACAAAATCAGAATTATGATTTTTTTATTTCTTATGAAATTCATTTTTCTTTTTTTTTTCAGACACTCAATGAAAAGGTAAAACATTCGTTTCGTTAATTCGCAATATCAAATTTAAAACATGTGATTAAGACAGAGAAACATATTTTTACTAAAAAGTTACAAACTAAATGAAAAAAAGTTGCGAAGACATGACATATTAGAAATAAAATTTTTATGTGAAATTCAGAAATCAAAAGAAATGTAGGAGAATTTCTTCATATAAATTCCACATTGCTTTTAAGCATTTTACACATGAAAATATTTTTCTGTCCTCACAGTTTTATACAAAATCTACATATTGTAGTTTAACTATGCATAAAATAACGTATACAAAATTTTCTTAAATTTCGTATAACGCAGTGTTTATCCCACTGTGGGGCGCGGCCTTTAAGGGGTACGTGGTAATTGTACCAAAGTATGAAAGAGTCAAAATAAAAGATTACTTTAAAAAAATATATTGATTTATTGCGAGGAAGCAAAACAAAATGCATTCTGACATATAACAAAAAATTAAAATAATACATAAACTTTTACGCTGGTACACCCATTTTTCGCAATGGTAAATTGAAAAATTAAACAATACAGATTGAAGGATAAAGAAGTTTGTAATGAGTTTATTTTACGTGAATTGCAAATTAAACAAAATAAAAGCTCTTTCATATCTCAGCTGAAGAAAAAAAAACATATTTGTTACATTTTAAGTCTAAAGGTCTAATAAGTGGAAAAACAAGTTTTTTTTTTATTTATAACACTCCGTAACTCTCTTGTGGATCAATTTTTAAAAACACCTTCATATGCTAACTTCTGCTCAGCAAAAGTAACACATTGTTACAAATTTTTTATAATGAACGCTTAAAATAGTGTAAATATTTTATATTTGGATGTGTAATATGTTAATATTACTTTCTGTTGTATTTATTTCATGTTAAAATTGCAATATTTGCAAACAACGCCGTTTCTCACATTATAATGGCGATTCAGAGAAAACATAGCAAAATGTTTGTGATAGAGCCAAGTTGGCATCATTTTTGGCGACCACGTTGGCAACTTGGCGATAGATTGAACGGTGAAGAAGTTGCTTTGCTGTAGGTGGGGTGGGACCTGGTGGGGAACTGCAACAAAGAGGATAGCACAAAAACGTTTTCCACAAACAAATGCATATACATGCCAATTTTCATAGTGATTGGTTGAACGTGTTGGAGTGAAGCAATTTCATATGTACAAACATCCAATTTTATATAGAGAGATAAGATACTTATAAATATATCAGACAGCACAATATATATTTTTAATTCATCAATACTAAATTAATAACGTTGAAGAAAGACTAGTGACCCTATGGGCTTGTCATGTACAAAATTTATTACTTATCTTAATAATGTGTACTGTTTATAATTACAGTCGTATTGAAGTTTTAGTGTGTCGAAGTACATTATTATTGCTTGCAATACATTTTTATTGTAGGGTGGGGAGGCAATGAAAATTTTGATCGAAAATTGGGCCCCAAATATTGAAAGTTAGAGAAGCACTGGTATAACGTATTTATTAATACCTTCTGGAATAAACACAAAAATCTAACGTAAAAATAAATTGTCTATTAGAGGCTTCACAAAGTCTTATAAATCCATTGATCTTTACTTAATTTTACTTAATTATATAAATTTATCGTATTTTTGTTATATGTAAGAATATCTCATCTTATAAAACGAATTTTTTTTATCACAATCGTATCCATGACCATGAACTACATTGGTTTCCTGATGCATAAAATAGGCCCTAAGCAAAACACAATAATATTATTGATAAGAAGTATTCGAAAAAAGATATTTGGTAAAAAAAGAATTCTGCTGATGCATCTAAAAAAACGTCTCTTTCGCAAAGCCACAGGAATCAATGATCCTTATTCTTCTGCGACAAGAAGAAGGGGACAAAATCTTTTCCAATCTGTTGGTTGGAACACATTCCTTGAGGACATCGCCTCTCTTCCTTTCTAGGACGTGGTTCCAAGAAGAAAGCAACCCCTTAAACAAAGGACTGCCCTCGGGACATTAGGGACGTTTTATTGCCAGGAAAAGATATCTTCAATTAGCGATTCACTAGGCATTTTCATTAGATCCGCTCGGAGATGGAATCCGAATAATTCATCTTTAACACTTCTGAAATACACAGTTCTAAAGATGAATTGCCATTTGGAGCAATTAATCTCCGTTGTCTCTATGAAAAAGCTAGACGAAATTAAATTGAAGATTGTTTCTCTTGAGATTTTCTATTTAATGCCACTTTGAACTGTTTTTAATCATATTTTAAAGATGTAGTTTAAAATAAAAATCGCCGAACACTTATAAATATTCCCAATTAATGCCTTGGGATAAATGCAAAAATCCTTATAAGATTTTAAAAGGAAGTATATGAGACAAGAATTTTTAACACGGGAGTTTTCAAAAATATTTAGTAATTATAATTACTTTAACTATTAAAATGATGAATCGTATAGCTTATTATGAATACATCAGAGAACAAATTAAGTATGCAATTATTTAATGAATATAAAAATCTAATTGAATTTTATGGGTAGTAATCAACTACGGATCAAAAAGTATTTGTGAAGTGTGTATACAAATAATTTATCTAAATCTATTTTATAAAGCATACATTGCACGGTTCGCCACCAAAATATGCTTCGTTACGTTACTGAATAATGCATATGTTTACTACACAGTTAGATATATACATATAATATACAAAATAAAGCATAATAACAAAATAAACATAAATCAACTATACAAAATGAAACAAATTCTTAATTTAAGTATGCGAAGACTAATCATATATATTTATTTTACAATTATTAACGTTTTCAGCATATCTTATTTTGTATTTCATGGTCGAAAATTACGTTTAATTTTTTTCTATCTAAAGTACAGCAGCTGCCCTTCGAAATATATTATATCAAAATTTATATCCCTTTTTACTCTCGCCTCATTTAACTTAACTTAAATAGTACTAAAAATAATTTGTTCTGTTTGATTTAATTCGCTATTCAACAAAGTGGTAAAATAGCTTTAGAAGAATTTCGAATTTTGCTTTTAATCTGTTGCTTCATATTCTAGTCAATGAAATTTTATGTTAAGTTTCATAGAATTTCATGTTCCTGTAGTATCCTAATAGTCACAGTTATGAATTTGTAGCCGGAGTTTGTCGAGTCACGGATTTGAGACCTGTTGCTATTGAATAACCACCGTTTAGAGGGGCTAATGCACGTTAAATCTGTGCTTACTCAAAGTTTTGAGGTTCGCGTGGTGGGGAAATTAAAAGTGGTATTGCCAGCACAGGAGTTATTCTCATCACTTGAACGAGGTTTGTCCCCAGTAATCCTCGTGTCTCTTTAGAATGTGGAGTTAATAAATACTCACTCATAGGATTTTCAAAAGCACAAAGTAATTAATTATTAATATATATATTAATAATTAATTACCTTGGGATTTATTAGTCTTCTTTTGAACATTAGTATAGATTCTTGTTACTATTTTAGATACATAGATGACTTAATCATCTTTAGTAATATAGTAAATTTTGTGCCTAGTTTTAAATATTATCCCCTATATCTGAAATTATTAAAAACCAATTATAATAAAGACTCTGCAAACTTTTTAGACCTACAATTAATTGTTAAGAATAATATACTAATTAGTAATATTTTTGATAAAAGAGACTCTTTTGATTTTAACATTATTAAAATGCCTTTTTGGGAAAGTAACCTACATCTCTCTCTCTCTCTCTCTCTCTCTCTCTCTCTATCTATTTTTAGAAATATCATCTTAAATTTTATAAAAAGAAATAACGATTTAGTCACAGATAATGATGTTAAGCAAAATAATTTTAAGCTATTCCGCAATAATTGCTTGGAATACAACTATCCAAGTAACTTCATTTTTAAATATATGTCTAAATTATCTCTCTAATCTCCTTTCAAAGTTTAAGCATTATTCTTTGTTTTTTTTTCTCTTTCTGTTTTTTATTATTTCACTTTGTTTTTAGTTTGCTTTGTTTAATTACAAAAAAACTATCCAGGTGGCGCCACTAATTTTTGCATCTGGTTCATCAACCTAACACGTCATTTTTAACGATCATTTAGCGTAATGCTCTCGTACGTATAGTTCTTTTTTTCCGCTCTCCGGTTATTTGCATTTTTCATGTAAGTTTTTGCTTCATTATTCCTTTTCAAAATTATTTTTATTTTATTTTTTAGATTCATTTCCTTTCATATTTTCTATTATTTATTTTATTTTTCTTTTGGTTGCAAATTACACGTGGTTGGTTTTAGGCCTAACTTTTCAATATTGGTATGTTTTTCTGTTATGTA
>BMAO01033919.1:0-34204 GCA_019973975.1 Trichonephila clavata
GACAATTGTTATAGTCTATAAAACTCTCCAGAAAACAACAAAAGTTTTAAAAAAAGTCCAAATTAGTTAAACATGAAGCTAAAGAGATCTTCACCCATAAATATGGTGAGTTCAAAAAATGTACAATTTGTAGAAAATTTTTTATACCATATTAAAATCTTTAAATGCATTTTTGAGGAACTAAGTTTTTCAATTTTTTGCTTCATGGTGAAGTTCACTACAGGATTTCTTTTTAAGATATTGAAATGAAATTTTCAAAAAATGTTTTATTTAGTTTTATCTCCAGTCTAGACTATAATATAATCTCTGTGTTAATATTTATGTATTTTATTGCACTTTTTATGAGAAAATAACGTTAGTTTTTTGTAAAAAATTTAGTTCTTGCATAATAAATGCCATATTTCAAAAAATTTTCAAATGTATCACACATTTTATAGCTCTAAGCACAGATAATGATTTTATTTATGAATTACATAAATATTATTTGAATATATTAATTAGAATTTTCAATACAAGCCTTACCATAACTGCAATTTTTCACTAAAATTTCACTCAAAATTCCCTATATATCAAAAATTATTTTTAATTTTGTGAAAATTGTACTTGAATTCCTAGTTTTATGCCCCATTTCAATAAAAAATAAGTTTATTTATTTGAAAATTTATATATTTCAAAAAAAGTGCTCCGAAGGTAGACATATCTTAAATACTGATGAAGGCACGAGGTGTGGCACGAGACAAGGGAATACGTCTATGACAACTCCCAGTTTTATACAAGCGTTGAACAGCACGGGCAATTGTACAATAAGATGGATGTCTTCGAGTGGGAAATTTAATGGCATAAAGTCTTGCCGCCTCTCTCTTATTTCGATTACACTGTCCATATAACAGTACCAGTTCGCAGTATTCTTCATTTGTATACATCTCGTTCTCCCATACTAGAATTCGTAATATTAGAACACGACTGTATGCAATTGCAAGCGAATGCACAACAGATTTTTAACGTTTGTCATGATCAGCAAAAACTCAGAATCAGACTGAAGCCACAGCATATAAGTCTATCTTTTTTGGAACTGCTTTTGAACTGTTTTCTTCTTCCAAAATATTTTATTTTTTCTATGTTTCACCCGTACTCAGAATAAATTTTATTTCGTAAGTACTCAATTATTGTATTATTAATGTATGCTTTTAAATTTAAAAACGATTTACTTAAGAGTGACGTGCAAGAGCAAAAGTTTCCTGGCAGAGTTCCAACCAATTTCACTTTGAAGACGGCCCCTTACTAGCTTCTTGAAAATTGCTGAGAAAATGGATAAAATGAATGATTTTCAAAGTTCTATAACTCGGCCAGTTTTTATCGTAATAAAATGAAACTTTTTGTGTTTACTTTATTTTAGTGTACTGCATCTTTTCCTTAAAAAATTAAAATTTTGTAGTTTTTTTGTAAATGGGATTTTTTGGTTCGAAAGGCAGTAAAAACATTCTTTACCTGTTTTAAAACATTTTTCAAATTTCAAGTCCATATCTAAATCGAACGGTTAGGGAATTAGCTATTGGGTCACATTAAGGCTGGACACCCTGTATATAAGCACTGTTAAAAAAAAACCACCTTACACGAAGTGGAGGAGAAAAAATTCACAGGGACGGTTCTAACGGCGAGAAAGTCAACGACGTAAGGGTTGATTTATCTTAAAAACATTCTTTCAAATCCAAACTTTCCCATTTTTATAAAAATTAAACAAATTTTTAAATTTAACAGTATCGAAAGGTACATCTTTGAGTCTTTTAGCAAATATTCTAAATAAAAATGAAGTAATACATACAGAAATAATTTTTGAATGAAAACGATGATTTCTCTAAAGCATCATTCCACAAAATGTGACAAGAACTTTTTCCATATACACCTATACTTTTTAAAAGTTGAATTTTTCAGGTGAATTGAAGGGAAATCTGGTCCGAGCAATTAATTTTGACATTATTATAGGAAAATATTTTTCTTTCATTAAATGGTGATGTTTTTTTTAGCTTTTCAGAACCTCTAAAAAAAAAATAACTCCGTTATCCGAACTTATCCTTTAAGCTCGGAGAATCATTAAAATGTTCATTTGCATAATGAGAACACCGAAGTATTCGCGATCTGCTTCTGATTGGATTAAGCGGTCATTTGCCACCGTTGTAAAAATGTTGAAATAAATGACATTATTAATCAAATATCATTTAAAGAGAGACATAATTGCGGTAATTAGTAATTAGATTCCTTGTTAATGGTTGAAAAAATCAGGCGCATAATCTGTTCACCGAAAGTATCGTTTTTCTAGCTTTTGATGGGTTTAATTTGTAAAATGATTTTTTCCTAAATGTTTGATCAAAGAAATGAATATAAAAAAATCATTTAAATCCCCCCCCCCTTTACTGGAAAACTCTAGTAAAGCAAAAAAAAAATATCATTAATTGATAAATACTCTCTTTAAATGTTCTATTTTAAGTTAGTTTTAGAAAAAGTGAGAGAAGAGAGAGGTAAAATGTCATATGGAATTGTGAAAATCGTTCTCATTTTAAAAGTTTCATTTGCGTATTTGCTGTTTCATATTTTTAAAGGTCGTATTTGAAATTATTTAGAGGGCTGTAAATCTCTCTCTCTCTCTCTCTCTCTTTTTATTTTCAGATAACTTGCGTTCGAGGTTTATGATTGTATCCTTGATTATCTGCAGATAAATCATTACTTATTAAGTTACTTCATTTCTCAAATCTTCAGTCCTATTTTTGTGTATTTTTTTAAAAAATAAAATATTTATCTACTATACTTTTAAAAAAAACTATTTTTCAGTACAAACATCTTTTTAAAAAAATATGTGTGTGTGTGAATCAAAGTGTGCTTAAAAGGATTTGAATAGCAATATAAATATGTGAAATCCTTTAAAAAATTAGTTTGTTGAAAAACACAAGATATTTTACGTAAATAAATATATTTTGGATACTTATATAGTACACATTTTTTTAAACTTTCAGCGATCTTAATATTTAATGATTAAACTTTATGCAATGAATTCAAACTTTTCAGACGTGAACAAAAAGTTTTTCGATGAAGAATTATATTGAATTAATTAGAATTTATAAAAACGAAAATGATTTTTATAAATAAAATATTCTAAATTTTTTTATTTAAAGGAATTTAAAGGAGTAAAAGTTTCTAATTTAAAAGATTGATTTGCTTATTTTAGTCACTTATTTTAATTTAATCTTTTTACTACATTCTCCAAAATGAAATAGGTAAATTAATTCAAAAAGTAAACTAAATTAATAGCAAAATTTACTGTAAATAAATTACTTTGTTTTTATAACCGTCGACTTGAAAAGTTTGTAAGAACTATTTTAAAACGCTTGATGACATAATTTCCCCAAACGAGAACTTATTTCCGTTAGGTTAAATAAAATTTTTGTTCAGTACAAGAAAAAGAATTGCTGGAAATGTAGATAAAGGTGGAAAGATAACATAGCTAAGAAGGAAAAAATAATTTTGTAACGTATTCGCAACGTCATTTTTAAACTAAATGTAACTATTTTTGTTAGCGTTATTTAATCTACGTCAAATTGCGGCACAGTAAAAAGCTTTTATAAAAATAAAAACATTCCCAACTTTACTCCTGTTTTCTTCTTTTCTAAATCCATGTTTTCGCAAATGAAATTGCAGAAATCTTAAATGAAAACATAACTTATTTTATACCTTTTGAACAGTTTTCCTTATATTTTTATTTCACAAAACAAGGCTTCAATAACACAAATACAGACAATGAGATAAAAATGTGAACAGGATATTTGAATGAAATCCTACGGAAGAAAGAATATTTGTTTTAAGGTATCCGAACACGTTCAGAGTACTTTTTGACAAAATAGCATACTAAAACATTATAAATGCTTTTTAGGACTCAACACCAATAAATATTACTATATTTAACTATCAATATTTAAAATAAATTACCTGAATTTTACAAAAATCACAATTATACGTGAAATCTTAGCAATATTTTTGAAAAACTTCAAAGCAGTTAGACAAAAAAATAATAAACATATATCAGTAAAAGTATTACTAAAACAAATAAAATGCATTTATCTAGAAAATGTACTAAAATTTTAATTTTTTAATTAAATTTGAAAATTTTAGGGCTAAATGAGTAAACATTATAAGAAATGTTTCACTTTTTATGAGACCATTGTTTAAATAACAAGCCATAACTAAAAAAAAGTATTCATACATTAAGAAATATTTTAGTATATTCTCTAGAAAATAGCATAAATATCAGATGCAAAAAGTTTTATAGAAATACATTCGTATATATTTTGAGTTATCAGACTCGCCTGATAGATTTTTAACAATTTAAATGCCCACTTCTGGTGGATCAAAAACCCACTTCCGGTTTTTCTAACTTTATAAAATTAATTGTAACGTGGCCTCTAGATAGCTTAGAAATAAAACAAAGTATGTTTCGTAAAGTCAAAAGATAGCTCTATTCAATAAAATAAGAAACAAAAACATCTGCTTTGACTGAATTTTGTCATTTTCAACGTGTTCGGATACCTGAAGAATAATTTATAACTAGAATCCAAAGATTTGCTTCCCCAGGTGTTATTTATAATTTTCCCAGGAAATTTCTTAAGAAAAAATCATTTTTGCATTTTGAGTGACATTTAGTACACAAATTTTGCAAGACATTTTAATTAATTTGTTATTGTTTGACATTCTTGTATTCTTAAATGTCTTTTGAATTTATTGTTGAACTACAAATATTCTATTTTGAATGTGTGACACTTTCTGCATGATGATCATTCAATTCCTACTCTATTAGTTCAGTCTCTCCTTATATATATATATCTTGATCAAATTTTCAATCGTTAATAAGACACTTTCTATTCACCTATTCAAGTTCAAATACATTTTTTTTAACTTGAAGGGGATAACACTTGATGTTAATAAAGTTTTTTCAAATATTAGTTCATTATTTAATCTAATTTTTTTAATTTTCAATTTAATCAGCGTTGTTTCTTTAAAAGTTAAAACTGGCTGCAACAGATGGCGCCAGTACGTTTCTTTAACGAAGTAGAAATTGACTTTAAAAAAATTTATATTACTTCTTTTCCCCCAAAAGAGGAAGGGAAATCAAAGAAGAAAAAATATTTTTTGATAAATTTATTAGAATAAATCCCCAGGATTGACCGTAAATCATGAAAATGTTTAAGAGTTATTAGTTTATGCTAAAGTAAATAGTATTTTTATGTACACCTATAACAGAGATGAATTTTCTATAGAACAAAAATAAACATTGTCATTTATTTTTAAGTTTCTTGGGAATTTCTAGAGATACTCAATTTTTTTAGGTTATTTATCACTGACATTAAAATCCATTTTTCCACGTAGTCTTTCCTTTTTCATTAATATTTACAACATTTATTTCAGAATACAATAAATTTCCCAACTCAAGGTTGATGTAAAAGCCTGAAAAACTAAAATAAATTTATTTTTAAGGAGGTTATCTTTTTGCTTCCTTATAAATACAAATTTATTTGCGCTGATACTATATTATAATTATATATTTTTTTTGTGTAAACTGCACGTCCTCTATTTATTTAAGAGAATTGTTGGAAGTTTTCATTTGTATTCTATTAAAGTTTTAACTTGAACTAATTTACACGTTTTTATAGATTTTACAAGTTTTCTAATTTTTTATCAAGTTCTTTTTTGTTCATTCAAAACTCTCCATACATTAAAGCATTGAAGTTATGACTTTCAATTGGGATTGTATCACTATTAAGGTTATTGATTTCATACGGAATGAAGCTCAAACAAATCGAAGTAAGACTGCACCACAGCTCTTCTCAAACTTTGGGGCATGCCCCCTAGTTTGGTGGCGCGAGAATATTGAAAAGTCGAAAACAAAAGTTTATTTAAGAATTTATTAATTTATGGAAAGCAAACAAATAAAATACTTTCTGATATAATAAAACATAAAATAAACATTTACACTAACATAATTCACTTCTAAATGCATTATTCCTGCACAATATATTATATAATTAACTTAACAATACTAAGTTAAGAACAAATTTAATAATACCAGTGACCCCCATGGATTTGTCACGTATAAAATTATATCCAAAAATTAATATTTATCTTGATAATTTGCACGGTTTATATAATTAATTCCTTGAACTGCCAATTAAAAGTTACTCGATGCACTTCCTAATAGATATGCTTTCTACGTAGAGTCGAGTATGTGATGTATTGGGGGGTGAAAAGGAATGAATAAGCAAATCCTCTGAAATAAGTAAATCCTTCAAAAACACTGTCTAGGTCTTTTTATTGCATTCCAAAGCTTCGGAATTATTTTATGGATAGCGGTGCACAGAAAACATCATACTTCAAAAAGGTTAAACTCATATTGTAGATTTTGCGTCAAAGTATAGTATTATTAAATTCAATACATTGTTATATTTTGGAGGGAGGCGCGATGAAAATTATGGTTTAATATTGGGTCGCAAAAAAGTGAAAGTTTGAGAAGCACTGCTGTAACAACTCTATTTATTTAAGTAATGATTTCCCATTCCATCAAATGAAAATAAACGTTGAAGTATACAGAAAACTAGTTGAAGTATACAGAAAATTACATAATAAATCATTATACAAGGGGTGATCAAATGAAAAGGTACGAAACGACACGGTGGGTACAAATGTAGACTTTATTCAAAATATACACCATAGGCCTGAGCACAACGATCCCAAAGATGAACACGCCGCAGGATTTCTTGTTCCCATAATTCCTGTGGCTGTGACGAGATCTAGTCCACAGTGACCTTGAGTACGTCGTCCGAGTTGAAGCGCTTCCCTTTCAGGTGTTTCTTCAGTGGACCAAACAGAGGGAAATCACAGGGCGACATGTCCGGACTGTAGGGAGGATGGTCCAACGTCTCCCATTTGAACTTGTCCAGTTCCATTTGTGTGACTCTGGAGACGTGTGGACGCTCGTTATCATGGAACAGAACCATACCCTCCGTGAGCAGCCCCGGTCTTTTGTTCTTGATGGACCTGCGTAGGCGTCGGAGTGTTTCACAGTACACATCGGAGTTAATGCTTTTTCTGTGCTCGAGGAATTCCACGAGTAGCGGATCTTGAAGTCGAAAAAGACAGTGAGCAACACCTTGCTTGCTGACTTCACGTCTCTGAACTTTTTAGGGGGAGGTGACGACGCACGCTTCCACTGCATGCTGTCCCGCTTTGTCTCTGGCTCGTAGTGATGGCACCAAGTCTCATCACCTGTGACGATCCGCTTCATGAAAGCGGGGTCTTCCTGATACCGAAACAGATGTTCCAGTGCTAGTCCCATACGCAGTTTCTTTTTCTGGTTGGTGAGCTGCTTCGGAACCCAAGCGGCACACGCCTTCCGAAATCGCAACCTGTCGTGAACAATTGTCCAAACGGTTCTATAGCTGACATCCACCATCAGCGCCAACATTCTCAATGTGACACGCCGATCACTTCTCACTAGGTCGTTCACCTTGTCAATGAGATCGCTCGTGATGACAGTGTTTGCCTGGCCTGGTCTCTGGTCATCACCCACACTCTCACGGCCTGCACGAAAACAGGCACTCCATTTTCTGACAGACTTCTCAGAGACACATTTCTCCCCGTAAACGGTCACCATCCACGATGAATAGCTGCCAGTTTCTCACCTTCCACTGTCAGAAATCGGATAGCACTTCTCTGCTCCTCAATCGTCGAATTTTGCAACGCGAACGCCATCCTGTCCTCATACGGACTGCCGCATCATTTGGACGCCGCTTTTTATAAGAGCCTTTACTCTCTCCTGCGCATGCGGGCGCCCGCGCATGATCCGAACCCAGTCAGAGCCTCCAATGGCATCCCGGGATGTCTCACGACATTCTCCCATGGCGGAACATGCAAATATTTAACTGTTTCATTTTTATGTCGTTTCGTACCTTTTCATTTCATCACCCCTTATTTTTTATCTTAGGTATCCTGCCGATGTATAAATTTCAATTTGAACTAAAACAAATCTAGACCGGTGGTGAGAGATGCTTTCCTTTAACCCAGTGCTTCTCAAACTTTCAATATTGCGACTCAATATTCAATCCTAATTTTCATCGCCCCCCCCTTCCTTACAATAACAATGTATTCAATAATACTATACTTCGACTCTAAAGCTGAAATACAACTTTAACCCCGTAAGTGCCATCGTCGTATATAAACATCTTGCTCACCCAAAGCGTTGATTTTCCTGGACGTATATATGCGTCTTTCCGAAGTACGATCTTTTCTGTGCACTGCGATCCATAAAATAATTCAGAAGACTTTGGAATGCAACAAAAGGACCTTGACAGTGTTTGCGAAGGATTTCCTTTTTTCAGATGATTTTGCGTATCCCCTCCCAATATATCACATCCGCGTGCCTGCGTGGAAATTGGTGGCATTGGGGAGGAAACCACACAACCTTTTATCTGAAATTGAGAGATTAATTGTAAACAGTACAAATTATTAAGTGTTAATTTTTATATATAATTTTATATTTGACAAGCCCATAGGGTCACTGGTAATTATTAATTTTGCTCTAATAGTATTGTTAAATTAATTATGAAATTCCTTGTACAGTACTGATACATTTAAAAGTTTATTATATCACTGTAAATATGTATTTTATTTTTTATTATGTCAGAATGCATTTTGTTTGTTGACTTTCAATAAATTAATATTTTCTTCAAATAATTGTTTGTTTACGACTTTTCAATATGCTCGCGCCCCTCTCGTAGATTTATCATGTCCCCACCCCCCAGGGGGACGCCCGCCACAATTTGAGAAACGCTGCTTTAACCCCTGAACTGCCAAAGAACAGTTAAGAAATTCACCCTCAGTGACACCATACATCTCACAGGCGCAAGTTGTTACGAGGTTTATAGGGGGGAAAGAAAAAACGTGTTTTTCCCAATTAATTTTTTTTTTTACTTTCACTTTAAAAATGAAATAAACAAAATTATAAAATAATAAAATGAAAATAAAAAAATTTAATCTCTAAAGTTACATTATAATAAAATAAATAAATTATAGCATTTCTGTTCTGTTATATATCCTGAAACATGGTAGAACACATAAACCAGTATCCATTCAGCGCATTTGTTCAAAAAAACTAAAAAGCTCCTATTAAACACGGTAAGCAAAAATGATGGCATATGAAGAAAAGCAAAAAGCATAATTAAGCAAAATAGAGAAAAAACTGCTTAGCTAAGAACTTCCTCGTGCCTGGAATATACCCTTTCAAATTCCCCTTCCCCACCTCTACTCCGAAATAAGTAAATTTTTTAGAAGCACAGTCAATGTCATATTACCATATTCAAAAGCAGTGGGACAAGTTTGAAACAGAGAAGCGCAATGCAAAAAATCCTCTTTTAGAAAGACGAGTATACACGTATGGGGAACTAAAGACACCGGCTCAGTAGGACGAGTATACACGGCCGAAGGCACTTAAGAGGTTAATAATTTATGAAACTTCAATTTCTCCTCTCCCCTACCTCCAGGACTACCTTTGTATATCAAAATAAAGTGTGTAATTCACTTCTGCTTCTTAATTATTTGTATAAAGCAATGCTATATCAGGGCATGAACATGCTGAAAAGGTAGAATCAATATTTGATAACAAATTAGAAAAACGAAAAATAATATTACAAATGAGCCTTGTACTTTCAACAACTTGGTACAAAAATGTATAAAATTGATAATAATTCTGATAAATATTGTTTGGAATTTCATATTTTTGAAAAAAAAACTCTCGTAAATTGCTTTTAATAAAGTTTTACTTATGGAAGCATAATGTTCGTTTTAACTTAACATGAATAATCAAGCAGTCCAATGTGAGTCCTATTTGAAAATGAATGAAGAAGAGTAATGGAAATATAGCGTTCGATTACGAATTAGAATACTTTGTAAAGTATGAAAATTTTTCTGTTAAATCAGAAAATATTAACAAATATAACTTATAATCGTTTGTTGAGGAATATATGTCTCATTAAACAAGCTTTTACCAACTTATTATTTCTATAGCTAAAATTTTTATATATATATATATATACGATAGAAAAACTTTGTTTCTCTTAAAAGTAAATTAAATTGAATTCAATAATTTACTCTTATACTCTAATTCTCAAACAGAGACCAGTAACTTGATTTACTCAGCGTGTGGAGTTTTCCTTCAGTTATTTCTCTACCTCATCGTTTTGTTGTAAGACTTTCAGCTGAGTATGAATTTATTGTATACCAACCCCTTTATCCTTCCTTTTCTAAAATACGTCTCCTGTAGGACAAACCACTCGCAAATGTGCGTGAAGTAACGAAAGAAATTAATGTAAATAAATTCGCTAAGTTAAGTCTTTGAAAAATGGGGGGGGGGAAAAAAAATTACCAGGAAGGGTTAACTTTAAGTTATATATTGATTTTTTTCAAAAAAAAATGTGATTGCGAATTGGCAATTTTACCATTTCAAACCTAGTATGCTCCTCGGGATCTGGTATCACTTAAAGGTGTGGCACCATTTAGGTTTACACTAACGACCCTAATTTAATTTTGACACTCAGTTTCCTCCCTGCGCTCAGAGGATGCAATATTGTTCAAAGAGTTTAATGTTGCTGAGACCACCCAAGCCACAAACAGGCACTCAAGGGAAGTTTACTTTCTGCGTAGTACAAGGTGTCTTTTTTTTGGCATCTGGAAAACTTACCGACTAAGGCTGGAGTTGAACCCAAAAACTAAGGTGCAGAGGTCCACTTCCAATCAACTACACCCCCCATAAGACGTAACAATCAGTATTAATTTCTTTAAACACACAACATCGATGTTCGGTCAATACACTTCTGTTTTGAGTCACTGAGGGAGTATTAACGTCGCGCTTTTCAATAACTTGGGGAATTTTGGGCACGGATTTCGTAGTTTTGAATCAAATCATGGTCAAGTAATAGGAGGATGATACCTGCCACGCTCCCCTCTCTCTCCTAAGCTCCACTCTAAATCAACTTTCATCCCCTCCTACAAGTTGAGTCTTCAATACTTTTAGACTCGAACTCATGGCAATCCGCCCATGAATCCGTCACTTTGATCAATAGGCTACCAGGGTCACACCTCTGCTTTGAAAAGGCCTATATAGAAACGTATTTTATAATAATCACAAATATATATATATCTAAGCTTTTGAAAAAATAGGCAAGCTTTATCAGGACTTGCTTCTCGTTTTCACTTTATCGAATTGAAAGTTAAGCTTTTTCTCTTTAGTTCGATTATTCTTTCTCTTTTTTTACTTCGAAGAGGATATGTAAAAAATATAATCACATGGGAATCCTAATCTGTGTGCTTTATGTTTGATTATCTGTTTTATGCAATCATACAGGAGCTTATTTTTGCAGTAATATTATAATCAGTTTCACTTGAGACTATTATTAAAGAGTAATTTTTTCTTCATGTTTCTAGACTGTAATAATTCTATTTCCACAATTTTTTTATGGAAACGTATTTCAATGCATATTAGGCAAAAATCCTCTTACTTCGTTGAATTGTATCCATTGTTGTGTTGGCAGGCACATCAATTGCGTGTTGCAATTTTTTTTCTGGGAGAAAAAAAATGATCTTGAACAAATACGGAAATGTGTGTAGGAAACCTCTGTGAAATATAGGACAAAACACACAAAGTCTCTGTCGACCAATAAAGAATAATAAATACTCCAGGCTTCTCAATGAGCGTTCATCATGTTTAAGTTTCTTTTATATGTTCTATATTTTATGTATGTTTAATGCAGTATATAAATATGTTGTTATACATATTTTGTAATTATAAAATAAGTAAATTCATGTTTAGAAGGAAAGTGCTCGAAAAGTATTTTACCTTTTGATTAAAGAAAGATTTTAGGAACATTCACATAATTCTCCATTGAATATAATTCCATTGCTCATCGTAGGATATTACTCAGGATTTAATTTATCATAGTGTGGAAGACCATGCAATTTATGGTAGTTACGAAGTATAGTTATTTATTTTCAAATATTTAATAAATCACCCAACATATTTTTTTTTAATTTAAGAAACTTCAGCATTCCATATAATACCAAAACTTAACCTCATATTTGTGACATAACGCTACTTGTAATTTATTAATATTTCATTGTTGTTGTTTAACAAGAATATTCTTAACGGGTACCATAAAAACAAATTGCTAGTACTGAACGAGTGAATAATCATCCTGAATATAAAGAAGCATCTAGCGCAGCGTTTTTCAAATTGTGGGGCGTGCCTCCCTAAGGAGGCATGACAACTTTATGAGGGGGGGGGCGAACATATTAAAAAATCGAAAACAAAAGATTATTTTTAAAAAAAATTAATAATTTTCTGAAAGTAAGAAAACAAAATACATTCTTACATAATAAAAAATAAAATTAACATTTGTACTGATAAAATACACTTATAAATGTATAAGTACTGCACAAAGTATTTTATAGTTAATTTAAGAATACTAAGTTAAGAACAAGCTTAATAATAACCATTGAACCCATGGACTTGTCTAGTATTTATCTTGATCATTTGTTCTTGCTTTATAATTAATCCCTCAATTGCCGATTAAACGTTACGCGATTCGCTCCCAAGAGCCACCATTTTCTACGTAGGCATGTATTGGGGGAAGGGGAAGAAAAGGAATAAATATGGAAATCCTCTGAAATAGGTAAATCCTTCGCAAACACTGTCAACACTCTTTTGTTGCATTCTAGAGCCTTTTTAATTTTCTTTTATAGATATCAGTGCACAGAAAAGATCATACTTTGGAAAGATGTATATATACGTCCAAGGCAATTAATACTTTGGCTGAGTAAGACGTTTCTATACGCAGGTGGTACTTAAGAAAAAGTCGTTGTGTGGTATTGTAGCTTAGTATCAAAGTTATTGTATTCAATATATTGTAATTTATATGAAAGGGGTCCAATGAAAATTATGATTATATATTGGATCGTAAATATTGAAAGTTTGAGAAGCACTGCTCTAGCGTCTTGCAAATGCTGTAACAGCTCGTTGAAAATGGGTTGTAGAGTCTTCATCAACTGATAGGAAATATCCCATTGTTACCCTCCGAAGTGACATTTTCTCTTCTTGCCATCATTTTTGTCTTAGTCAATGAGCATTGGTTCTTTTAAATGGATGTCTACTGTGACGCCACAGACCAACCTACTCTACTGAGTCTGATACCGTAACCTCCTGCGCGCACTTCTGTCTGCTGGGACTATCTCCATTGGTGGCAGATGTGCTACCAACGTTCCCTTTGCGAAGGTTTAAATTTGTACTGTTTGGTTTCCTCCACCAATCACGTGACGCAGTTTTTGCGATTTCATATCTTACTCACATAGTGCGGTGTTGTGTCATTTATATTACTCAGTGAGCTCAGATTAGCATTTTTCTGACCACTCCGTAGTCTTGTCTTTTTATTGTCCCACAATGCATTGATTCTTTAATTAAAGAATTAAACCTAAATAGTGCTCCATTAATTGTAATATTTAAATTATTACGTCGTAGCTTTGCTTACACTGCTACGAAATTCCAGCTGAATGATAAAAAAAAAACGTGAATTAAAATTTTAAGAAAAAAATAAATGTTGTAAGTTGATTTAATCTTTTGTTGGGTATCAATTAATTTAAGAAATTATACTGCTTTATATTAATTTATTATTTATAAATGGTATAAAATGATTTTTAATGTATCTTCTATGTTATGAAATATAAAAAAATACATTAGAATGAGAAGGAAATCACAGTATCATAGGCCAACGCAAGAGTATATGGCGAGGCAGGAGTTTTTTCTACTTAAATTTGGTAAAATGCATCAAGTGATAGATACTCAATTTGATATAATTATTTAAAAAGTCAAATACTTAAATACAACTCTAATTAAACTCTAGTTCTACTTATTTTATAATGTACAGATATTTTTCGTTTGTTTTTTCGTTAACCTCTATAGGGTCACAATATTAAAAAAAGTATAATACTCGATTTTTTTTTTATCTAACTCTGTGTCAAATATAGGTTCTTACATTTCAAATTGTATCAACCAATTGGAAACCTCAGATATTGGGTTTCATACGAAACAACAATAAAAATATTCGTTCTCTATTTGTTAATAAGGAAATATTATCTTGTCCAAAGGTTACTTTCCCGTATAAACAAAGATATATTTTTTTTATACTTTTCTCCAGAGATGTCCTGTCGCTTATGATTTTAGTGCTTTTCATCTTTCTTGATTCTGTTACTGAAACAAATCTCTAAGAATCACATATCATTTCGGAACTCAGGGAAATAAAATTATTTGTTTGTCAGAGTATATTATAGATATCTCTCGGGATTCTTCCGTAATCTTTATTTAGAGTTAGCTTTCAGAAACTCGCGCTCGCGCGTAATTGCTTAACTTTATAACTATTACCTAAAAATATAATTATTTTTCAAACATATAAATATAACTTAGCGTTCACGTGTAATATTTACTCTTGTTTGAAACTATTTCCTACGAATAGCTATACTTCACATATGTACCTCAAGTGCATAATATCAACTGGGTATATTATTATAATATTCACAAGAGTATTAACCTAAGAACTGGTTTTAGCTTTTGTGAAAAACTTATTTCAAATTCGAATATTAATTATTTCAGTGAACTATTAGAGATTTGCAAAGGTAACAGCAATTGGATACAATACATAACTTTTAAAATTTACATTTATGCATTAAAGATGAAAATAATTTAACTTATCTAAATCTCAAAATAAACAAAGCATTAAAAATGGTTCTAGATGGTATATCCGTTTCTTACACAGGTAAACTGATAAATGTAACAATAAAGAAGGAAAGATAAAATTATTTAATTTATCCAAAATTTAATTGATATTCTGAATGATTTTATGTAAATTGCATATTAGACTCCATGGGAAGAAGGATTTAGCTAATAAAATAGCAAAATTAATAAATTGGCTAATACTTCCCGGGTTCATCCATCTGTAAATCTATAAATATTATATAAAAGTCATATATATAAATATACAAGTAATATATATATATATATATAATATATATGTATATAATATATATATATATGTATATAATATATATATATATATAATATATATATGTATATAATATATATATATATGTATATAATATATATATATGTATATATATATATATATGTGTGTGTCTATATGTGTGTATGTGTATATATATATACGCCACACCGACAGAGATGATTTCCTAAAATCTAAACAAATATATGAAAGAAGATCACTAAATAGCCTCCATTAATTCACTCAATCGGATCATATTATCAAAAAACATACTAAAATACGATTTCTGAAAAACAGTTTTAAAAATTCAGTCAACAAAAAATCATCTAACGTAACCATAAGGACCATGACATTTTCACTCTCTTTCTAAGATGGTTAGTAGTATTATTGAGTCAAATTATTTGCAAGAACGACCACAATTCTAAATAAATAGCTAAGGAAAGATGGGTTTCTTCAAATCCGGATGCAAAGTCACTATGAATTCAAGATGGCAGGTAATTTTATAAAGTCTCCCTTTGAGAAAAACAAAGCAGCCCTAGAAATATGACATGTTCCTTCTCTTTTACGGTCTCAGGGAGCGGGCTATCCACCCTCATTTCTCTTCGTTAGCCCCTCCCCCCCCTTCTGCAGAAACTCCACAAGACAGGCCATACTTTTCATGTTTATAGCCTTCCTGCTTCAAAAGATGCTTCTGGTAATACGAAGAAACAACACAATTGTTAGAGCTTATTCTCAGTACTTTTTATAGATAAAACAAGATAAGAGTCTGTAAGTGTTTCATGAATTTGTAAAGTGTGAAATATTTTAAAAGTAAAAGATGGGCTAGATAAAAACATGCGTCAGAGCTATAAAATTTCTTGTTAAGACTGTTATGAGCTCTGATATTTTTATCTTCAAATATTCATTTTAAATTAGTAATTCAAAGTCGAATGAAGCCAAACAAAAGTATTTTACATCATATTAATTAAAACTTTATTGACAAATTTTAATCAAGCTAAAAACTTATTTAAAAAATGGCTTTTACATGAATTAAATATATATCCGTTTACTTTTTTATTATAATTTTCAAAAATTTCCAAAGTTTGATACTAATATTTTTAGCTTATAAATTTCTGTTAAAATTTAACCGAAAGTGTAAGAATAATGCTTTAAGAGTTACTCGTGCAAAAAAGAAAAATTAATTCTTACATACTGAAAAATCCAAATACCTTTTATAAATATTTCCTTATTTTACGTAAAAAACAAACATTTTTCTTCATTTTTATATAATTAATTAATTATTAAAATGAAGAAAATGTGGAAGTGTGGAAAATTTCTAAGACTAATACAATAGGAATAAATCAGTCAAAATGATAAACAGTTTTTATTATTTTTCGCTAACAATTCAATAATTGTGAAAATGCTTAGAACAAATATAAAGTTTAAAATAAACAATAACATTAATACATATCACTAATAATTATCTTTAAATTATATTTTAACTATGAAATTTTTGAACTACACTGCTGGCCACCTAAATGCAACACCCTGAAGGAAGCACGCAAATAACATGAAATTTACAACATGCATTAGCGCAAAAGAGGTATGCAAATGTGTGTGTGTTGTGTTAGAATTTTAGCGCAGACACACATCACGCACACCTGTGGCGCCACCTCAAAGCGCTATTTAAGGCTTGGAGATTTCGACAATTTCAAGTTCCGCAATTGTGTTTTTCTTGTGGTTTTTTTTCAAAAAAAGATCAATTGTGTTTCGTAGAAAACAGCGATTAGCTTTTCATCAAGTATCCGGGTTCGACAGAGGAAGGATAGTGGCCTACCGAGATTGTGGATTATCTTTCTGGGAAATCGGTAGTCGTGTTGGACGAAGCCAACTTTCCTCGTGTCCTTCCTTACCTTCAGGGCTTGGCCACAGCCATATTTCAACAGGATAATGCGCGACCACACTTAGCACGCATTGCCCAAAGGTTCTTCGTCAATCACCAGATCGAATTGCTTCCCTGGCCGGCTCGATCTCCGGATCCTTCACCGATAGAAAACATGTGATCCATGGTTGCTCAACGATTGATCCAGATTACACCCCCAGCTGCCACACCAGATCAACTATGGCAACGTGTGGAAGCTGCTTGGTCTGCTGTACCCCAATAACACATCCAAAGTCTCTTTGAATCAATGCCGGGGCGTGTGGCAGCGGTGATCTCCAACAATGGCGGCTACTCTGCGTACTGATTCTGGCAGGAACTACACTTAACAGAAGTCTATAAATGTAATCATTTGATACTTGGTCAACATATTATCTACAAAATAAATTTTGCTGTGCTACCTCTTGTATTTCTTGGTTTTGCATTTACGGTGGCCAGCAGTGTACAATGACGATATATATTTATCTAATTGGAAATTACTGAGTACAACATATTTAATTCACAAAAAATACCATTAAAAATTATATTGGAACTCGAAAACTTTTTTTAAAAAATTTTACAAAATTTTCTGCTACTGACGAAACTTTAAGAAAACAAGTTTTTAAATAGGAAATAATTGCTTCTATTTGTAATGTGAAAGATATATTAAACATTCCAAAGCCGTGGAAGAAAAGAGACGGAAATTCTAAATGAGGGAGAGAAATTAAATTAATATTTTGTAGTTTTTCAACCAGAATAAGCATCTGCGTAACATCACTGGTATGTGTTTATTTAATTTAATGTAACAGAAAATAACTTACCTAAAAGAAGTTGCCACCATTCGGGCTGGGATATGTAATTTGTTAACATGCCGATATTAAATTAACAAAAAGCTTAAAATGAGATATGCATATATTAAAACTTTGATTTATCAGTGTAAATTAAGTGCAGGAAATTAATTTAACAATGAAATTAAAATTTTTGTCGTATGAGTTCCGAAATATGTGCACTTTTTAAGGTATCCGAACACGTTCAGAGTACTTTTTAACAAAATAGCATACTAAAACATTATAAATGCTCTTTTAGAACCCAATACCCATAAATATTACTATTTAACTATCAAAATGTAAAATAAACACTTGCATTTTACAAAAATCACAATTATAAGTGAAATTTTAGCAATAGTTTTGAAAAACTTCAAAGCAGTTAGAGAAAAAGTAATAAATATATATTAGTAAAAGTATTACGAAAACAAACTAGATGCATTTATCTAGAAAATGTACTAAAAATTTAATTTTTTATTAAAATTTGAAATTTTAGAGGTGATTGAGCAAACATTATACATTTTTTATGAGACCAGTATTTAAATAACAAGCCATAACTCAAAATTATTCATACAATAAGAAATACTTTATTATATTCTTTAGAAAATAACGCAAATATCAGTTTTAAGAAGTTTTATAGAAATACATTCGTAGTATTTTGAGTTATCAGACTCGCCATGATAGATTTTGAGCAATTTAAATGCCCACTTCTGGTAGTTCAAGTACCCACTTCCGGGTTTTCTAACTTTATAAAATTAATTGTAACTTGGCCTCTAGGTAGTGTAGAAACAAAATAAAGTATATTTCGTAAAGTCAAAAGATATCTCTATTCAATAAAACAATAAACAAAAATATCTGTCCTGACTGAATTTGGTCATTTTCAACGTAAAATTAAACCTAACCTTAAACCTAAAATTAAAATAATTTAAAAGTAAGACAGCTCAAAGTGATTGATTTCTTTTTAATCTTAACCTCATTGATTTATGATCGGTTTATTGGGAACTACTTTCATTGAAAAAATACGTCTTGAATATAGATTTGAAGATAGCTTGAGTTATGAAAAATCAATCAAGAAAGATATTTTTTTTAATTCTTACATTTGACTATGATAAGGATACAAGCTGTATTTGAAGGAATTCAGAAAGAGAAAAAAATTCCGAAATAAAAACTCTAAATTCAAAGACAGCATTTTTTAAATAATATATAATCCTGTAAATTAAAATATTCCAAAAGTATTTTTTAAGCAAAGAAGATACCCATCTTTTAAAATGTTGTACTTATGTTTTGTTTTTCAAGAAAAATCGAATATACGAGGAATTAAATATTCTTTCCTTCGTACTTTCATACTATATAAAAAACTAATAAACAAATTGTATGGCCTTATAGAAGAGTGGAAACATTAAAAAAAAATGGAAATGCATCACCAATTTTTGGTGAAAATTCCTAAAGTTACGTTTTGTATGCATTTCTCCTAAGTGTTCTTACATTCACTAAAACTTATGTTCTGTCTTAAAAAACCGCTGTATACTACTGCTCCAAAATTTTAGGAAGAACTTTAAATAATTGTAGATAACATCAAACAAATTAAATAATTCTTCAGTAGACCAAAAATATATTGAAATTAAAAACAATTCTTCAATATTTAATTATTAATGTAGCTGTAGTTACTCCAATTAATTAGCTATAGGCAATAAAATTGAAAAATCTCATTGGATTGTTTAAGTATGAGGCCACAAAAAATCTTGAGATTTAAGATTGTGAGCTTCATTGCTAGCCTATGGAATGTTTTTTTTTTTTTGCACAAATTATTTTGTAAAATATTCGATGCTTTTACCTCCATGAGTTTTGATATTTTTATCTACCACTTCTATCTTCATTATAACAATAATCTGTCATACCTGAGAGCTTTTCAAATTAATTTAGTAAACAGTGCATAAACATCCTAATAAATACATTTCTGCTGATTGAAATACCCTGCAAACAATAAGTCAATCAGATGTAATGCACTTTAAAAATTTCATGCATCGAAATCTTATTTTTCTATTGTGAGGCAAAAATGTCTGTGCTATTTACTCGGGGGAAAAAATTGAACAATAAAATGATTAACGAACTAACATAAAAAAAAACTTGCATAGAGAGTGCGTGTATGTGCGTGCGTGTGTGTTTATGTGTGCGTGTATTTTTAATAAAAAATTTTGTATCAGAAAACAAATGAAAACTTATCTTATTTTCAAAAAAAGAACTCGAATTTGATAGAAAAGAAATGTTTTAATATCAATTTAATTTTCGTTGTTACAATGTAACTAAATTGTTTTCTCCTTTGAGATCTTTAGATCACTTTTCTCTTTTACTTAAGGTTTTGATTGCTTTTTCAGAGCAAACAGGATAAAACACTTTTTTCCTAAAGTGTATTACAGATAAAATGATCTTAAGCATTTAAAAGCTGTAGTGAATTCTCAAGAAATGAAGAGTCGAAATAGTCTTTATAATGAAAGGTTATTGTGCCCTTTTGCAACAATATAGAAAAACAATTATTATTTTTTCTTTCTTTAAGGTATAAGGAAATAAAATTACTACCCAACTGCACTAAAATTGTGAATTTTGCCAAAAATTGACAAATTTTTCTTATGATTTTATTTTATAGACCATCTTATTAGCTATATAAAAATACCAAGTTTATTATTTCCTGTTCACTAGAACATAAACTTCAAATGCTTTAGTGAAAACAGATGTCTTTAAGCAAGATGTCATGTATTAAAACGCGTTTTACTCGAAATGTGTTTTTTTGTAAAATATTCAAACAACTCCAGCGATTGCTCAAAAAGTTTTGAAAATAATTAACTGAAATTTTTTGTGTGTGTTCTGTATAATAGCAGAAGTGTTTTAGCTTTCAGATTTAATAATTACTGCTTTATTAGAAAATTTACAGCCCCTTATGGGAATATAATCTCTGTTTATTTAAACAATTTCCTGTAATAAAAAAAATAAAGTGCACTAGTTTTTGTAAGAATTAAAATATCTCTTAACCTGAAGATTGTTTCAAACATGAATAACAGAACAACACATCAGAATAAAAAATTTGAAAATATGTCCATAAACTTTTGGTACAGAATGGGCCGCGTTTATGTTATTTTTTGTCAATTGTTACCCATTTTTTCCCATTTTAGTAATAATAATTTCTTTTTCTATTCTTAATTTTAGCATTTTTTTCTTAAAATGTACTAAAAAAAATCTAAACACAAGAAAAAAAAGCCCCATATCTCCATTTCTTAAAAAAAAAGTTGCCGTAAGTATTTGGATACCTAAAGATTACAAATGGGGTTTTAAAGTATTACAGTATTCTCATTCGTTCTGTAGTTGTTTTCACTCAAATTTGCAACTTTAATATTCCCAAGGCAATTAATTAATAAAAACGAAATATAATATTTTAAACATCAAGGAGTCCTAAATTCCCCAAAGCAATAACTATGTTCTCCTGTTGAGGCCAATGTCTCATGATATTTTTTTCTAATTTCTCCCTGTAATTTGAATACTATGATTTCTCATTTTAACTGTATTCACCAATATAAATGAGGGTTAAAGGCAGTGTTTCTTAAACTTCCAATATTTGCAGAATCCAATTTTCAATCATAAATTTTATCGCCCCTCCACATATAGTAACAATGTATTCAATGCAATAATAATGTACTTTGACACACTAAAGTCACAATGTGACCTTAATTGTAAGCCATACAAATTATCAAGAGAAGTATTTTGTATACAACTTTGTTAAAACAATTTGTATATGCAGCTCCCGGAGAGTCAGTTCTAATTATTAATCCTCCACTAGGCGCGCTTCAAAAAGTTTCACTCATAGAAGCGCGGACTCTCTCAGATGAATGTTTTTCATTCTTACTTTTGAAGATGATTCGATCATTTATTGATACTCCCAAGCTGCAATTTTAGCTTTAAGCAGCAACACACCACTTGACTTCCTTAACACAATTCAGTGTCGAACTAAAATTGCGGAGCTCATCTCATATGACTGAACTGTGGCCTTATAGTGGGTCCCAAGTCATGTTGGGATCCTCGGCAATGAGAGAACTGACCAGAAAGCCAAGCAGGGAGCCGAGTTGTCTCAACCGTAAGTCCTCTTGACTCTCAGAGGAGCAAAAAGCGGCATTTCACATTCATCAACAAATTTACTGCCGTGACCCAAAAAACCACGATCTTCGGAAAGCCTTGGAAAATTCTGGTCCCTGTGGGTCCAATCCCGAGGCACCTGGAGAGAGCCGGAGCTGTTGCCCGCTTTCGCCTAACCACTGGACATTACTTTCTGGGAGCACATCTCCACTGGCTTGAGCTGGCTGCTGACGAGGCCTGCCCACTCTGAGGCCATGCCAAAATGGATGGAGACCACTTGCTCCAATGCACTGGACTCGATGAATACCCGGCTAACGACATCGTCAGTCGGTACTGGGAGACTCGGCATCAAATGGTCAAGAAGCCAAGCACGGGCGTTGGATAAATAAATCATTTTATTGGGGAGATTTTACATGTAAACCTAATGTTTAACCTAAAATAAAGACACAAGGTGCAATAGTAGTAACTTAAATTCCTAAATTAGTTTTACTTGTAGCATATACTATATCTTTTAACATAATAGATTGCTACTGAAAATAACAGATAATAGATAGAAGTACTTGTCTACCTGTATCAACCAAGTATTCAATGGTAAACAGAGAAAAAATGATATAAATCAAAGAAGCTATTATTCTTTATAAACAGAGAGAGAAAACAGGAATGAAACCCCAAAATTTAAATTCATAAATAAATTCGTGTTTTTTTTTTTTTTGTTTTGTTTTTATTTCCTTTTGAAAAATTCAAGAAAACATAAAAACGTTGAAACCTTCTTTAGTAACCATCCCAATGAACAAATTTAATTACTTCTATAAAAATAATAATATAAATGTACTTAATTCTGAAAGTATTTTTAATAACAAATTATTTTTTGTCACAAAATTGATACCGTTAGATATTTATGTATGTAACATAAATTGTGATATTATTTTAGGTATTATCAGAAATCGCAATTTATATAAAATTTATATTTTTATAGTGGTTATTTGTAACGGTCAATCCTACCAATTTAAATTTTTGAGATTCTCTGTTCAATCTTCACAATTTATCATAAAATGCTCAAGACCCATAAATTTTTCACATAACATACAACGAAATTTTTTTTTTGATCTCCGGGCAAGGAGAAAGTACTTTCTTATAAAGTTATTGGTGTTTTTTTTCTCTTGGTTATTAATTAGACTTTTTTATTTAAAATGATCGGAAGCTTTTTAAAATATATTGTTTAGTTTTTTCAAAAACATTCATCGCAACAGTATCACTATGAATTTTTTGAAAAATGTCATTTTTTTTCACGATAACTGACTTTTACAAAAATATTATGGGAATATTAATAAAAGCTCCGTTCAATATATATAGTTAGATATCAGTAATATTCTCAGTGAAGATTGCAAGTGCTTCCGTTAAATAAGTTCTGAGAAAATGGTACACGCATTTTTAAAAACACCGTTTTGAGATAATTGCATTTTTATTATAAAATGTCACTTCATCAAAAAAATTATGAATTACAATCTGTATTTGCACTATTTTTTTAAATATTAGCTTATTCTCAATAACTTTTAAGACTTTTTACTTATTTCTTTTACTTAGATTTCTCAGAAAATACATATATAGAATTTTTCACGTTTAATCTATCGAGATATTTTATAGCATTTGCATCATTTTTCTCAAACTATGCATCAATTTTTGAAGAATTTTCTGCTCTGATACATTATTGTCATCCAAGATTATTATAAAGCATCATAAATACCATGTGAAAATGTGTCAATACATGAAAATATGACTTTTGTAATACATCATTATACGACATTTCGAAAAGTTTCATCAGAATAAATTCACATGTAAACACAATTTCTTAAAGTATCAGAATTAAAAGGATTCTTAAAATATTACGTAAATGGTATCCAAAACAACAACAAGAAAACTGATTTTATGTTTTTAAGCATGAAATTTGTGTATTTTTTGTATGTAACAAGTTTTGTGCAACGAAAAAAGGCATTGCATTTTGGGATATATTTATGCACCTTTTACTAAGAAACTATTGAACTCAAAGCTTAAAAATTTGTGTGTACATTAAATAAACATTTATCTTTATACAGAAGTGAAATTTTTTTTTAAAAAATTGATCAGTATGGTTAAAAATGTAATTTTGTAGAGTAGAATAATGAATTTTATAAAAATTTTCCTTTTGTATATTACGCCATCTGCTTTTTAGCTAAATGTCTGAGGAATATTTCAAAAATTTCACTTCAGTATATACAATATATATGCAATATAAAATAAATATTTCCAGTTCATGCATACAATTAATTTATAGAGAAAGAAGACACAAATTAAAAAATATAATCTTTATAAGACAGTAATACATGTTTATATGGCATTTTGAAAAGTTTCATTAGTGTTTTGTAAATTCACATGTAAACACAATTTCTTTAAATATAAGAATTAAAAAGTTTCTATAAATATTACATAAACAGTATCCAAAACAATAAGAAAACTATTTTTATGTTTTTAAACATGAAATTTATGATTTTTTTTTGTATATAACAAGCTTTATGCAACGCATTTTGAGATATATTTTTGTACCTTTTAGTATTGAACACTAAAGCTTAAAAATTTGTGTGTGCATTTAATAAACGTTTATTTTTATACAGAAGTGAAATCTTTTTTAAAAAAATTGATCAGCCTGATTAAAAATATAATTTTCGCAGAGTACAATAATGAATTTAATAAAAATTTTCCTTCTCTGTGTTACAACATATGCGTTTTAGCTAAATGTCTGAGGAATATTTCAAAAATTTCACTTCAGTATACACAAGAATATATATGAAATATAAAATAAAAATTTCCAGTTCATGAATACAGAAAAAAAGTAAGAACACACAATAATTTATAGAAAAAAGAACATACAGTTTTAAAAAATATAATTTATAAAAAACAGAGAGAGTAACCTTTGTATAAAATTTTACCTCATCACAAAGATCCTGCACTATAACCGGTTTTTACCTTATTTTTCTTAATATTATCTTCTTTTTTTTCTTTTATCTTTTCTAATTTTCTTTGATCATCCAGAAAAAGCATGCTTGCTTTCATTAATTTTTCTCTATCGAGAATTTTCATGGCACTTACCGAATATTCTCCAGGTCCTACTTCCATTTACTGAAGCTTTTGTTATAATTTGGATACATTACCATCATTAAAGGAACAAACAGCATTATAAACACCAAATGAAAGTGTTTCAATGTGCACAAATGGTGTTTTGGGAACCCGTGATAAAATGACATTATGAAAACTTTCATTCGGGTTTTGTGCTTTTCGATGCAAACATTATCTCAACAAATCAAGCTGGGAAAGATATCTAAATATAGAACTCATTGCTACTACAACAGCAACAGGAAGACTTACCCGATTCTTCAACCTGTTTATATCCACACCATGAATTTTCACCAACAGGACAAAAACAATGTTTTTATGTGACCATTTTTTACATATACAATATTTCGAAAGAATATTGACATCTATCACTTTACCTGTATCAATGCTGGTCACAGTAACTGCACCATTTGATGATGTGTAACCGTGCTTCTGCCCTTTACCACAATATTATTATATATTACCTTCATTTTCACAAATAGCTTCCCTCGCAGCATTTTTAATGGAGTCCTCGTAAACAAGTTTTGCAGCATTTGAGATTCGCTTACCGTAAGGAGAAAACCTTGTAGGTGGTTGCCGAAGATTCATTATGCAGCAAAATATTCTACCAGGTTCTGCACTTCTTCCAATGAAACACGTAGCGTATACAAACCTGATATTTATTGTGGCAATTTGTATTCCTTTATGAATATTTAAAAAAAAGAATTCTACATCATATAGACAAGCAAAACAATCCTAGACAAATTTCCAGTCTAGACTTACCTTTTAAAACTTGCATGTCTAAACCTCTTTTACACATTTTACAATGAACTTAATTCTTGAAAGCAAATGCAAGAATATTTTAATTCATGATGGTATTTTTAATACTTACTTTAATAAGAAGAAAAACTGTAATCAAACTTTATTTTGCACATGTCTCTTTTGAGTCATGTGTATGTCAACCTTGAGGATTGACATTACTCTTTTAGTATTTGAAGTACTGTTACTATGATTATTGAACTATTACTATGTTCATACCTTCTTAAAACGTACCTTTATGTTTTTATGCCTAGCCAATAAAGAAACAAAAACTTCAAAATTTCAAAATTTCCGAATTTTAGAAATTTTATATATATAATTTAAAAACCCAAACACTATAAAAACGTGTATGCGTTCCAAAATAGGTAAACAACCCTAACAGTTACGCTTGCAGTCCATCTACAGTTAATTGCGTATAAATAAATAAAACAGAGAGTGGCTTTGGAAAAGCTTCCCAGATTAAAAGGTCGATGTTTACATTTCTATCTGTCAAAAGGGGCGTGGCTCATCAGCTGAATATTTTTTAAAAATCATTTTAACATACTTTTAATTAGTAAAATGGCAAGTACGTAACATCATTGGAAAGATCCTGATTTGGGGATTTTAGAAATATTAAAAACTCAAAATCGACTTCCCGAAGGTGTTTGTTTACCCTACTGTCTCCCCTTAAGTATTATTTTATTTAATTTTCAAATGAAGCTACTCCTTGAAGCACATGAAATGAGCTCTGCTATAAGCACCTGTGTTTCCTATTGCATTAGTTTCTATATGATGTTCAAGTGGAAAAATTGTATTGGGCTTATCGAAAAGTGTATCGGTACACGTGTTTTAGATCTTAAAAGCGAAGCAGCGAGAAAAAAGTTAAGTGATGAAAAAAGTCTAAGAGGTCGTAGCAGACTCAAAAATTCAAAGATATTATGGTGTGGCTATTATAAATATTACCAATTCTCTACACAGCATGAAAACTCCTGTTTGGGCTGTTTATTTTCATCTTCTATATTCAAACGAGAGCCCTCAACATGGACTGTGTGCTGAGATTATAAATGCCTGCTGCAAGTTTCAAAAGACCGAGTGAGTGAATATTAAGGTCACACTGTTCAGCTACTCGAGAGCTTTTGGCTACGGACCGCGTAATTTTGAACCACGGTCAAATGACGCAGACGACACCTGAGCTGATACCCCCCTCTCCTAACTACTGCACCACACCAACAGGAGGACGTTTAAGCTCTTGACAGATTTAGCATCCATCACGCCCCTACACGGCGGGTCTTCAGTGGTACTGGAATCGAACTCATGACACGCAAGCCAGGATCCGATGCCATGATCACTTGGCTACCGCGGCTACTTCAAAAGACGGAATCTGAGTGTAACGAACGGCACTATGATCATAAACACATGCACCATAATGATTTTCATGAAGCCTATTTCTAGAGATCAAGGGCATTCTAAATTTGTAAGACCCATAATCCACCCCAAATGAGTCAATTAATAACACCATACGGCTAGTGATTCCAAGATCCACCTTTGTGGAGTTAAAAACTCTAAAATTAGGGGTAAATATGGTTATTGCACCGTTCAATATGAGTCAAGTAGCAAAATTAATGATCTTAAGATATTGTGATATTGAATCAAGTTATGACTGTCATACTTCAAAAAATTAGATAAACGCAGGATTCGTGCAGCCCAACGAAAGCATATTGAGATCCCTAAGAAAGGCAAAATTGTTAAAAATATTCACAAAAAAAAGAAATATATATATATATGTAATAGACGGGGCCGTTGACATGATTTCTTTAATAATATGATCGCTATTGTTGATGGTTTCTTTGGATGATATTGACGAGGCATTCCGGTGATTAATTAAAACTATTTATTCCACATCTTAAGCACATAAAAGCAAGACAAGGACAACACATCACAAAAACACACTACAGCTGGCTACATGTTTACGCAGACAAAATACAGAAGCGAAAAAGCGCGCGTAACCGTGTGTTCAGAGCTTTTATAGTGGCGGTGAAGGTCGTACGACTCTTTTATAACAGGAGTCGTGATTGGCTGCAAATGAGCGGGAGCAATTAGATTAAGATTAAGATTACACGGTCGTACAATTAGATTAAGATTATAACAGTCAGAGGCGAAAGAACTAGAAAATAATTTCACGGGGTACAGTTAAGGAGAATTAGAAGAAGTCATTACATTTTCCCCCCCTCCGTAAGACGCGTGTATGCGCCAGGGCCCTTGACACACACAAGTACCTTACAGAGATATTAAATTTTAAATTAAATATTATTATTAAAAATTTTCCTTCACACCAACCAGCAGACATAAAAACTCCAACACAGAAATAAAATATGATAACAAATATACACTAATATAACTGTAAAATATGCATGGAAGTTCAATTTGTATCAAAGTTCAAAATGTTCACTTTTTCTTGAGTGGTTGAAGTAATACTGGTTACCACTATAAACGTTGCATCATAAAAGTACACACTATATCAAAAATAAAAAAAATAAACACTTGAAATGGAATGTAAACAAAAATAAGATTCAAAAACATAATTGTAGTATAAAATACCATCAAGGACAAACATCAAAGGAACATCTAAGTTTGTTTCAAAATAAAATAATAGACTTTGTCTAAAAGTAAACTTAATAATCTCAGTATTTTAGACTATTAAGGAAGGGGAATTTAATTCAAACTCTTCCCTGTTTCCATCCAAGAGTACACACTTCTCCAAAACTGAAACAGAATACTGAGATGTAAACAGGAAAAAATTTGAACTGGATTGGAAGGTGGACCCATGTTTCGCACATTTATAAGATCTGTATTCATTTCTCATTGTGATATTTCACAACAACATTTTTTTAAAAAAAAAGAAAAATTATCCTAAGAGTGGAAAGAAGGGGGTCCACCTAAGAGGGGTAAAAGGACAATGGTCTGGTTTTGTGTAGCTGTGTGTGAATTTTTTGGTTATTAAAATGATTATCATTCGTGACTTAATTTTAATTCTTCAGGAGGATAATAAGTTCTCAATTTTGACACGTGAACAATTTCAGTAGGTTTTTTGGTTAAAGCATTGGGTTTGGTTATTTCATAATTTACATCTGACAATTTTTGTACTATTTCATAGGGGCCGGAAAAAACTGGGGATAATTTTCTACGATTTGGATAATTAAATTCTTCATACATTACAATGTCACCAGGTTCAAAGGGAGAATCAATGAAACGAGCATCATATTTAATTTTGTTTTTCTCATGATATTTAATAGTGTTTTCTTTTGCTAATTTTCTGGCTTCTTCAACTGGAGGGTAAAATTGATTTTGAGCTAAGGGAGGTGTATATGGTAAACTGCCAAAGAACAAATATGCAGGAGGGAATTTTGTGACTGAGTGAGGTGTTAAATTATATTCATTAATTACTTGTTCTAAAAGTTTAGTCCATGGAATTTTGGTAGGAGAAGAATTTACTTTACATCTTAATTTAGTTACAATAGACTGATTAACACGTTCACATTTTCCATTTGTCTGAGGATGATGAGAAATAGTTAATAAATGTTTCACACTATAATTTCTTAGAAAGCGTTTAAATCTAGATGAGGTAAAAGCACCATTTCTATCAGTTAACAATTTACTGGGTATTTGAATTTGGAAAAGTTGTTTCAAACAATTTGTATAGGTTTCTGTTGTTTCACTTTTGGAAGGAAAAGCCCAAACATAGCGAGTTGCATGATCTATTATTAAGTGGAGAAATTTTTTAGTAGAAATATAATAATTAAATCCACCAACAGTATCAACAGAGATACACTCAAAAGGTTGATCTGTGGGAGGTACAGCCTGTAAAAGACCAAATCTTTTTTGCCTTTTCTTCTTATTTAATTGACATACATCACAATGTTTAACAAATTTTGAAATATCTAAGTTAATATGAGGCCAGTAGTATTGAGGAGTAATTAAATGTATCATTTTTTGAGTACCTGGGTGTCTAAATTGTTCATGAGCATTTTGCAAAATTTTTCTTCTTAATGAAAAAGGTACAACAATTTTAACAGATTTTTCTTTTTAAGGACAATGACATCATCAACTTTCTTATATTTAGGACCATTTACATTGTCTAAATTTTGATATGTTTTTATCTCATCTAATTCAAGTAAATGTACAGATTGCTGGATATATTGAGCAATAGGATGTCTCGACAGCATGTCAGCTTCAACATTATTAGTCCCTTTTAAATATTTTACTTCATAATCAAACATGCTTAATTTTAAAGACCAACGAAATAACCTACCCCTTAAATTTTTTACATTTTTAAGCCAAACAAGAGCAGCATGATCAGTGTGGATTATGAATTTTTTACCATGTAAATAATAATAAACTTATCAAGAACATCTACTATGGCCAAACATTCCAATTCTGTTATACAATAATTTTTTTCATAGTCACGTAAAGTTCTAGAATGATAAGATATTGGGTGAAGAGTACCAGAATTATCTGGCTGTTTTAAAACTGCACCAATTGCACTTTGAGAAGCATCACATAACACATGAAGAGGTAATTTAGGATCATATAATTGTAATACAGGTTTAGTTACTAATTTATTTTTTTCACAATTCAAAGGTTGTTTGACATTCAGAAGTCTAATTTCATTGTTTATCTTTCTTTAAGAGTTGATTTAAATGTTCTCTAATTTTAGCATATGAATCAATGAACTTGTTGTAAACATTTACAGAACCAAGAAAACTTTGAAATTGCTTAACATTTTTAGAGGACTGTAATTTTTTAATAGTTTCAATATTTTGAATATCTAGTGTAATGCATCCTTCTTTAATTTCATAGCCTAAAAAATTTATTTTATTTTTTTGCAAAAACACATTTTGAAAATTTTAGTTTAATGTTTTCCTCCTCACAAATTTTGAATACTTTTCTTAAATGAGCATATGATCCTCTAAAGAATTTGAACAAATAACTATATCATCAAAATAGTGTCAATCAAAATTTGAACATTTATGCTTAGTTAGAATTTTACGAATAGTGCGATTAAAAATTGCAGGGGCATTTCGAAAACCAAAAGCGTGAACTTGAAATTCATATAAACCTTCAGTTGTGATAAAAGCTAATTTTTCTTTATCTTTATCGTGAAGAGGAATGTGCCAGTAACCACTTGCAAGGTCCAGAGTAGAAAAAAAATTTAGCATTATTTAATTTATCTAGCAGGGAGTCTATTCGAGGTAAGGGTCCTGCATCTGTTTTACAAACTGCATTCAGTTTTCTGTAGGCATTGCATAGTCTTTTTTTTTGGGTTTTTCATCTCTATTATAAGCCAAAATAACAAGGGAAGAATAACGAATAACAACTAGTTGATTCCTTAATTAAACCTGCAGCTAGTAAATTTTGAATTTGTTTAGTAATCTCAGCTTCTGAAGTAGCTGATGTTCTGTATGCTCTTTGAGAAATTGGGAGATCTGAAGTTAAATTAATTCTAGGGGTTCCATTCTTATTTTACCTACATCATACTTATTTTTTTGAAAAAACATGGGAGTATTCTGAAATAAGTTGCACCAGGTTAGGAGATAGTTCTTTGACAATCAGAGGTGAAAAAATTTCCTCTGAGGTACTGACGAAATCTTCCTGATTAGGTTAAGGTTTGTTTACATTTTCCTGTATGTGTAAAGACATTTGTTTGTTGATTTTGCTAGAGTTATTTACAATAATTTGTCCATTTTGTAACAATTGGTTATGTTCACAATCAATCATAAATTTATATTGGCTACACTCTGGTAGTCCTAGGATAATATAAGGTAAACTACTATTAATAATATACAGATTTATATTTCGTTCAATTTGTCCTATTCTTAGGAAAGTTTTGCATAGTTGATTTAATTGAAAATTGCCATGGGCTTGATTAATATATATAGGCCTAGTTCTTTGTTTTGTTAGTTTAAGTTTATTTACAATATCTGCAGAAATTAAAGATAAGGTGGATCCAGTGTCAATAACAATATTTACATTACTTTTTCCTGTAAAAGGTAAATTGTCCAAGTTAGCTAGGCTTGGCAATGGTGAGACGTGTCCGGACACTTTTAATTGTCAATATGCTGGCCAGGGGCCTCAGTAGAAGGTTGTTGTCTCTGGTTTGGATTTGTTGATTACTAACAGGGTTCCCCGAGCTCTGAGAAGCAGTGTTAGTAGCCAACGATGAGTCACAATTATATGGGGTTTGTCTTAATTCTCGGTTTGATTAAATGGACATTGCTGCTTCCAATGGTAAGCATTGAGAATGCCTTGTCGAGTACAAAAACTACATGGTGTTGGTGGCATTCCATTTTGAAAATGTGTGTGGTGGTTGGGTCTAAATCCTCGATTGACAAAATTGTGAGCCTGATGATTTGGGAGATGTTGGGGACGCATTCTGTTAAAATTTTGAAAATTAGGTCTAAAAGAGTTATTGGGAGGTCTGTAAGCATTTTGTGCTGGTCTATAACTACTTGGTTCTGGTTTAGCTGCTTGTGTTTTCATTAGGCGGGTAGCTACCTTGAGCCATTCTGTAGGTGAGGTGGGAGGGTTAATGGTCATTAATTGTTTAATATTGGCGGGCATTCCATCAGTCAATCCTTCCAAAATGAGTTGGGGAGATAGACCTAATTGTCTACCACAATTTAGTTTCTGGTGAAAATATTCATCTAAATTATTTCTTAGCTGGTGTTGAGAAAAGTCTGACAAATTTACAATGTTCGGTTTTAAGAAATTTTCAATAAGGATATTGCACAGATCATCAAAATTAGAAATATTAAGGCAAGAATTAACATAATGGGTTAGAGCAGAACCTTTAAGGTATTTAGAGATATTAAGCATTTTCCAATCATTGTCTTTATTACTAATTTTGCAGGCATTATTAAAATACTCTAACCATGCTTCTATTCTCATTCCATTTTCGGGGTCAAATGCAATTAAAAAGGGTTCACTGGAATTTTTGATTTGTATTACTATTTACAGCTAAATTGGGTTGATTATTAGTTTCCATTTTAAAGCCCGATCTGAGAATCATATAAACTTAAAATTTTAGATAATTCTTAAAAATTTTGAAGTACAAAACAAAAATACCAAAAATATAAAATTAAAAATCAACACAAATCAAAAATTTGCAGTTACTAATAATCAATGTTCAAAATCAAATATGAAAAAAATTTCAACACACATCAAAATTTTGCAATTACTAATATTAGTCATAATCAATATTCAAATATCAAACATGAAAAAAAACTTAAATTTCTTACTTAAATAAATATTGTTTTATCAAACTTAAAACAAGCATTACAATGCTATTAAAAATATGCAAATAAATAATACTTAAAATAAATTTAAAGTGAAAAAAATCAACACAAAATATGCAATATTAAATATCTTAAAATTTGAAAAAGAAACAGATGGATATACTGATGGCCACATTATTTTTGCACATACTATGAAATTTCCCTTTTCAGTTGCGAGTACAATTCCTTAAAAATTCAATTTTTCTTGCAGACATCGCGCACCACATAAAAACACAGCGATAATTAGCCATTTTTTTCTTCTTCTTCAACGGTGGAGCACAGAAGTAACGGGATTTTCCCGTCTTGTTATCAGGCGTAAGGGAAAACCCTTCCGAGGCTTCAATTCGCTCACTTTCCGATTTCATTAGTAGAATTTTCACTTTTAGGATTTTACTTGACGATATTTCCCGCGTTCCCAGCAGGTTATTTGATCCTGCCGACTATTGTAATAGGACGGGGGCCGTTGACATGATTCTTTAATAATATGATCGCTTATTGTTGATGGTTTCTTGGTATGATATTGACAGGGCATTCCGGTGATTAATTAAAACTATTTATTCCACATCTTAAGCACATAAAGCAAGACAAGACAACACATCACAAAAATACACTACAGCTGGCTACATGTTTACGCAGACAAAATGACAGAAGCGAAAAAGCGCGCGTAACCGTGTGTTCAGAGCTTTTATAGTGGCGGTGAAGGTCGTACGACTCTTTTATAACAGGAGTCGTGATTGGCTGCAAATGAGCGGGAGCAATTAGATTAAGATTAAGATTACGCGGTCGTACAATTAGATTAAGATTATAACAGTCAGAGGCGAAAGAACTAGAAAATAATTTGACGGGGTACAGTTAAGGAGAATTAGAAGAAGTCATTATATATATATATATATATAACGTACAAAATCAAAATTGTCTACAAGAGAGAGATGGATAAACATGATTAAAACTGAAAAGAATTGAAATTCA
>BMAO01033920.1:0-22332 GCA_019973975.1 Trichonephila clavata
TCATAATATTAACAATAATTTAATGGGAATTCAAGAGGAAAATGTGTATTATTTTCCTAACAAGGTGTGTCTCAGTTCGGTTGAATTTGAACGCTATTTTTTTATGAGAAAACTTAACTAAAATAAATAGCAAACCATAAAACTATCACTTCGTTCTATTTTAAAATTAAACAAATACAAGAAACATATCAAATGTTGCTTAAGTTAAGTTTATCGCATAAACTGTTTAATTGCTGTTTTTCCTACAACAATATTTTTTCTTGTTGTTCTATATGTAAGTATTATTTTGAAAAAGATACTTTGAGAGTTATCCTTTTTGAAATACTATCCAATTAACTATTAACAGTAAATAAAGGTCATCAGAAATTATTTATCTATCTCGTGCACAGTAATAAAATTATTTAATATTTTCTAATTTATTTATTTGATTTTATGTATTTATCATATCATTTAATTGACTTTTTATAAAATCATTGAATATCTTTTGTATGTATTTTTCAAATATGATTTTTAGAAGTTCCACTGAAAAAATACTTTTTTTTCTCAATAAAATATTATTTATAGGAATAGTTATAATATCTGAATTTTTGTCTTCAGCAGAACCCTAACTCTTTTTATGTAAGAGAAGATGTTAGAATTATATGCAATGTTCGCATTTGCCACAAAACATAGTCAAAATGAAAAATATAATGAACTAAAGGACACTGAAAAGTTTTCTAGAAATATGTATTTTATAAAATATCTCCAATGAGTGTTATGCTAGTGATATTACTTATTAATTTAGCAATAATAGATTTTTCTTGGAAATATACATAATTTATATAATTACTAATCTAATATCAATTAAAATGTTGCAAAAATCTTAAGCTTTTCATATAAAAGAAAATTTCATGAAATAGAACCATAATGCCTCAAAAAAGAATCATTCGATGAATCCTAATTTTGTGGCTAACTATGAACAATAATGGAATATGTTGAATACAAGTATGAAAAATGGTAATACACAATAAATCAGAATTCTTCTCAGGACTCTACTGCAGTCAAATCCAAATCTTAGGCACTGAGGAGAAATACTTTTTTACCCTATATCATTTTATCTCACTTTTCAGTTATAGTTATCACCACCTTCCTCATACAAAAAAAATATGCATTAATAATTTATTTGGGAATTTTGTTGATAAAGCTAAAATACGATCTCAATTACTGATCTCGCAAACTATCAAGTATAAGTTAATGCACTTATAGGAGTACGCATCTATACTACATCTAGAATGTCTGCGCCTCTTTGACTCAAACGTGTATAAGCACTAGTTCAATTTCAGCCACTCATATCGATCCTTCTATCACTAACTTAACCAATCTCGGATCGTGCCATGGATGTTGCCACGGCAGTGATTCACGCCTTTGGCAATATTTGACTCATTTTTTTATCTTTATTTTGTTATATACAATACCTTTGCACTTTGTCATACACGACAACAACAACAACTTAACCAATCATGAACCTATTGTGATTTAGAATATTGCAATATACATGTTAATTTCAAATAACGATATAAAATATCGACGATAGCCGTTTGATAAAGTTTCATGAAAAACATTATTTTCAATGGCGTAAGAGAGTTTTTTAATGTAGGAAAATCCAAATTCATTTTGAGGAACATTTAAGTGTGAAGCATAAATTTAAAGGAATCAAATTTGTATGAATTTGTTAATACTTAATAACAACAACATATAAAAAATTTTTTCAGTCATTGAAAATTATTTTGTTATTCTAGCAAAATATTTATAGTGTCTCACTGATGACAGTTTGGTACCAAGTTATGGATAGGTTAAGGGTTAATATCAAACCAAACTCTCAACTTCCAAAGAACCATTTTCTCTGTTACAAACAATACCATTTTAAATATTATCGTTTTTCATCGTTTTTCATATCATCCTACCATTGCAAAACGACTCTATTAGAGCGCATTTAAGTTTTAAAATCCCTGTTTAGCATTTAAACACATGTAACCGATCATTGGCAAACCAATACCCCAGCATACAATATTCACAGTTTTGTGAGATAAACTCTGGTAATCTTTGGAAAGAACACAAACTTTCTATATAGCCCAAGAACTTCCTTTTTTTTCGATATCGAAACAAGTAGTAGTTCTTGCGACCATGAAAGCAACACAATGTAGTCGTGTATTCGTGTTCAGAAAGCTCAATAAGGCTGTTTTTTAAATCATTTTATCTTTCTCTTATGTTTTCTTAATCATGTAATGAAGTTTTCACGGATATTTTCATCATTCACTGTATTGCATTTTAAATATCCAGATACAGAAGGAAAATTCTATGTCTTCATAATGTCTGAAAACATTCTTAAGTTTCCAATTTTCATAGATTCGCTAGCTGCTTTATATATTGTTCAGGTTTCAGACTATAAATAAAATGGTTTCATTTCTTGCCAAAAAGAATATTTTAGACTACTAAATAGGTTGCCTTAAAATGATGTATCAGCTTCTAAAATATAAAATATGTATCGACATTTGTAAGAGATACATATACATGTGCGCCTACAAAAAAATCAAAAGACATTTTAGAAGTTCTTTTTCCTCGTGTAATTTTTACAAATAAATAAATAAAAATAAAAAAGGAACTGAAAAAAATTGAAAATATATATACACATGTATATGTGTAAGTTAGTTCGAATATAAATGTAGTTATAACAATGTCGAATTAGGATATTCCAAATAGTTATAAAGAATTTTGTTTTAATTTTTGTTTCGAAAGGAAAATGATAAACTTGGTAATTTTATAAGGCTAATAAGCTGGAATATAAAATAGAATCATAAAAAAATTGTCAATTTTTGGCAAAATTCTCCATTTTAGGGGAGTCGGATACCTTAACTACCTAGAAATTGTCAATTTTTTTCGTACATTTATTTTTGTTATACACGAAAACATAATATAAAGTTTTTTTCGAGAGATAAAGGCTCTTTTCCACTTTGGAGAAGCCGTATCTTCAGTGAAAAATATTTTCTACATGTTTAATTTTTTCTTGAATTATTCAAATAAACTGGCATGTAATATAATTTTTATAATCAATAAATTAAATACAAAGATGTACACCTTATGTTTAATCATTCACAGGATATTTGAATAAAGTATTTTCTCTCTAATACCCTGTTTAAGTAACGTCCACAAAATTGAAAATCTAGTCGTTTTAGATGTGTGTAGCATTACTTAATTTCCTGTTTTTATAATATATTAACTATACGCTTATTTTTTGCCACACTACTTTGCAAATTTAGATAAATATTTTAATCATTTTCAAAATACTTATTTTTATTTAACACAATTGTCCCAAATTCTAAAAAGATAATTTTATTTTACTTTTGTTTTTATAACTGCAACACAAGAGACGAATAATGTAATAATGTGATTACAATTTTTGTGAGTATTCCCCAAATTTTAAAATTTTATTGTAAAATGTTGTTTACTCTTCCATCATCAAAATGCCGAGTTTACGATACCAAACACGAAAAGGTATGATTTAAGAATTTTGCACGACGAAGTGATATCAAACTTAGAATTCTAAGCTCCGAATGATTATGGAACATGGAGCTCGGGCAGAACAGATATCTCTAGCTGCATTATTAAAGTAACCGTTCGAAGATAGAAATCATATGCTCAAAGGAAAGAAGTCCTTCAATGACGCTATAACAGCTGAAATCCATGAAGATTCTCTAACCACTGATCAATTTTAACCCTTTATTTGCTGAGGAAAAGCTACGAAATTCACCTCTCAGTTCCACCGTTTCTCCCATTCGCGCGGTTTATTGAGAGAAAAAAAAGAGAAGTGTTTTCAACTTGAAAATTGTTTACTCTCATTTTAAAAAAAGAATAAAATAAGGAAATAAAAATACAAAACTTAATGTCTAGAATCACAATATAATAATAAAGAAAAGTTATAACTTTTCTCTTGTGTGATACATCCTGAAGCAGGGTTAAGCACATAAACAGCATCACATTCAGTGCCTTGATAGCGAGATTCATGGTTAATATTTTTCCTTGCACAAGCACACTATTTCACACGGTTAGCGAAAATGAGAGCAAATGAAGGATAGAAAAAATAACACTCAAATAAAAAAAAAGAAAGAAAAACTGCTTAGCTAAAATTTTATCGTTCCTGGAATATACCCTTTCAAATTCTTTCCCCACCTCTTCTTCAAAATAAGTAAATCCCTTAGAACCACTGTCAAAATAGTTATCGTATTCCAAAGCTGTGGGACTGGTTTTAAACAAAGCAGCACTATACAAAAAGTCGGTTTTTCCACGTCCGTGGCACTAAACACACTAGCTGAGCCGGACGTGTATATGCACTTGTGGCACTTAAAGGGGTTGAGTATGGTTCTAATCTCTTTCGCATGAAACCAGTTAATCACAAACTCAGTACATATCGAAATGACAACGAACAAAATCTTTTTTAAGTGCGAGTCATATTATTTTGTATTTTTCCCCCAAGAATTATAGAAAAAAATTTACTCTCCTTGATTCATGCACATTTTTCATGAAATAAAATGTTTAAAATCTTAATATGAAAAATAATGGCTTATTGTATCATATTTGCCGACCGCTTAGGACTGGCATCAATATCTTTTTATTTTTCTATAGAGGTAATACGTACATTACGCAATTTTTTTGCACGTGTTGTTTTGAAACTTATAAAGGGTGTAAAACAATAATTTGGTGTTTCTCTTAGATGTTACTATGAATATTATGAATATAAAGAATAATTAATTACTAAGAATTATTGAATGCATTATTATTCTACCCTTAAGATATCTGAATACGTTCGGAGTACATTCTTTTAAAATACAGTATATTTAAACATTATATAAATGCGTTTTTAGAAATAAATACTAATACTTAATTAGCAATACTTAAAAAAAAATATTACATAACTTTTACAAAACTCACAATTATTAGTGAAATTTTAGCAAACTTTTTGAAAAATTTCACAGCAAGTGGAGAAAAATGTAATAAATTTATATCAGAAAAAGTCTCACTAAAGAGAGTAGATGCATTTTTCTTGAGAATGTTCTAAGCTTTTAATGTTTTATTAAAACTTGAACATTTTAGAGTAAACATTATAAGAAATGTGACATTCTTTATGAGACCGTTATTTAAATAACAGGCAATAACTCAAAAAATATTCATTTAGCAAGAAATAGTTAAATGCATTTTCTAGAAATTAATATGAATATGAGGTACAAAAGCTTCCTAGGAGTACGTTTATAACCATTTGAGTTTTCAGACTCGCCATGATAGATTTTGGACCATATAAATGCCCACTTTTGATAGATCAAAGACCCCCTTTCGGTTTTTCTAATTTTATAAAATTGATTTAAACTTGCCTCTACGTAACGTAGAAACAAAGCAAAGTATACTTTTTAACCAAAAGGTCCCTCTGTTCAATAGAATAAAAAATACAAAAATATCACTTTGACCAAATTTGGTCATTTTCAACCTGTTCGGATACCAAGTCAATGAGTCGTTAAAGAAATATATTTTATAGTTAAAAAGCAAACCACACACCCAATTATTAAGACATCTCATTTATTATAAAATTTCTTTATATTTTAACCCTATTAAATACATATGCATTTAAGACCACTTCGTTCTAAAAATAATAGCTAATAGAATTCCAATATGTTTTTAAAGTAAACAAAAATCTACTGTTATATAAGGTGATAACACCTTCAAAGTAACTACGCATACAATTATTATAATTCTAACAAAGGGGAGACCGAAGGTTATTTTTACAAATCTAAACCAAAATAAATGTTAAGCACCCAATAAGACTCTTTATTTTCTCGAAACTCGAAAGAAAAACCTAAGTTCGCTTTTATGTTCTCGTAAAGCAATATGCATTCAAATATTATTCAGCAACTTCCAGTTTAGCAATAAAGCGCGATATTTTATCATAAAGCATGAAACTTTGCGTGGAAATCAATGCATTATTGACTTCATAACTCAAGACTTTCATTTAACCACACATGTATAACTTCAGAATTTCATTAAAGCAAGTTTTTTGTCTGTGGTACTTCATTGTACTCAGACAGCAATGAATGTTGTTAAAGATGTCATTAAGTTCTGATGAAAGATCATAATGACTCTCCATTTATTCGGAGATAGTTCAACGACTTTGCTCAGCTGAAGTGTCAACAAATGTATTATTACTTCTTTATTCTTTAGAAATGTAAATGACGCTATTTGAATGAGAAGAAATGAAGTATGGAAGCTGAGAGTTTTATCTTTTAAAATGAAAAGATAAAACTCGGTTGTTATCGCTCGGAATTATTGAAAGTATCCGAGGAAATTGTTCTTCCACGCTTTATTGAAGAGGATTACCGGAGAATGTTCATTCGTCCTATCTCTCTCTCTTTCTAAGCTTTAACCCGAGAAAAATAAATATAATGGTTCTTGCAGCTAAAAGAAAGGAACTGAGTTTATTTTTGTTTTTAATTAGAGAATCTTTTATAGTACTAATCTAAAATTGAGAGAAAACCAAAATCAATTTTCCAGATTTAATGTAAAAGTTCGATAAGAGCTACAAATTATATGGAAATGGTACGCATGAAATAATTACATTTTTAGAAGTATAATATAATTTTAAAAAAAACAAATTTAGATAATATTAGCTTTTCCCCTACACCAATTTGAATAATTTTGAAAAAAAAAAACATTATTTTCCTTTTAGCCCCGAAGAAATATTTAAATTTACCAAAATAGACTGAAATTGTTACAATTACTTGAAATAATTACTAAACTTTGAAATGGTATGATTTACATTTTTGTGTTAAATATTAATGAATAGAGATACCTTGACTACAATTCCAAAAAATGTTTTTTGACATACAGTTTTATTAAAGTACCAGTATATAAATAAATTGTGTTTATATATTTATCATTTGATAAGATTTTCAATCATTAAACAATGTTTCCTTTTTTATTTATTTTAGAAATTTATATTAAAAATAAATATTTCTGTAAAGATAAATTATTTTTGAAAGATTTGGCTCAATTAATTGCATATAAACTAGAGGGTTTCGGCTTGTTAAATTTTTAACCAGATTGGGATAACCTGACAAACATAAATATATACGGACTGTTTAAAAGTAAAAAAAAAATTGCGGATTTAAAGCTAACAAAAAAACTAATTCGAAAAATTTCAATAAAGTGATTTTTAAAAATAAATGTTTGAGTTGTTCATTCATTAACCATCAAACGCTATTGGGGAATGCTTCACAATTTTTAGAAACCATTGTTTATTCTTTCTTTTTAAATACAATTTGAAAAAACTAATAATTAAAAAAATATTGTCTATGATATATATACAGCTGTAAATTAAAATGTGTTCATAAACGTTGCGCAATGCAGTGTCAGACATACACATGATTAAATCATCATGAAATTAGCTGCTAGAAGCTCGTTAGTCGCTACAGAAGACTTTAATATATTACAAAACTCCTTCAACATTTCCACGCATTTTCGTTTGATGGAATCATATCTAGTTATACAGATCAATAAAATACTAATTCACCTTTTAATATACATTATTTTTAAAGAAAATGCTCCGTGAAGAAAGAGATTATTTTTATTAAAATTAAAGTTATGCAAAGCTCATGTACCAGATAAAAAGATTATTAAAATGTCAAAGTCTTGGTATATATTTAATGATATATTAAATGCTCAATTCATTAATTGGGGAAGGTCTTCCCCTGGTAGTCGTGTACACCTGCTTAAGTTTATGTAAGAAATAATAAATATTCTTAATCTCCTCAAACAATACCATTGTTGGCATTGCTTGAGGACCATTCATTAATTGTTTCTCCAGATCTGTGATATTTTGGTATGTGCCTAAATTTAGCTTCTAGATATCCTATTGGCCGAAAATGTGATGGAATTACTGGGCAAAGAAAAATTACAACATTACAGAGGTATTTTTAAAAAAAATGTAGGATAATAAGAGTGGAATATAAAAGTTTGAAGCACGTTGGGTATTGAGCGCTGCAGTGGATACCGAGCTATCATACAATCAATAGAATTTACCTCATATTATTGCAGCTTGGATATAGGCATCTTAATATCGATACATTTATTATTGCTTACACTAGACTCATTGAAGTAATCATTACTTCGAAAACGTTTAAACAAAAGTGATACAAGAGGCTTATACTCGAAAACGCCAATCAGCGTCATGCATTTTGACTGATTATGAGTCAGTTTTCAAAGTTTTCCAATTAGCCATAAGGTCTTCAACTACGCCATAACGACATGTGATTAAGTAGGTCTCTATATAATTGTATAAATTCTAACATGAACTACCGATATATGTTATTTATTTTGTCCACATCTAAGTCCCTGGTAGAAAGACACTGTGCTCAGTGTCTTTAACATTAACAGTTATTTAACATGATAATATAATCATTTGTTTTGTTGATGGAAGAAAATTGCAAACATAATTTCAGAAGGATCAGATTATTTTTTGAGAGACATTTCATTTTGTCACAAATAAACTAATGAATTAATCAGTTATGATTTCATATGGTGTACTGACTTTTAATGCTAAATTATTTAAAGAAAGATCATTGAATCTATGAAACCACATAATTTCTCGTAACTCTTTGTCAAGATCCAGAAATACAAAATGAAAATTTATTCAAATAAAACTCGATTTATATATATATACATGCATTTTGCAAGCTAAACTCTGAGTGAGTTTAGTTAGTTAGTTTCTGTTGCAAACTTTTAGGTAAGATGTATCATGGCCATAAGCTATATACCACGTACATAAGCTATTATATAATGACTATAAAAAATGACAGCATTAGAAAAGATTGTCACCTTAAACAACTTCTATACATGACACTTTTTAATACTGTCTTGCCATCTTATACTATTCTGGTTAAAAAGTAATACCTTTAAAGTATCCCATTATGTAAATAGAAGAGTTTCTAAGGTAAATAAATCGTACGTAATCCACACAACATAGGAGTTAAGATATTCAAAAGATATCTATTCCAATTCAAACATGCATTATGTTATGTAGTACCTAACTTCAATTACATCCATTTACGTTGGGTTGACTGTATCTTGTACTGTGAGGGTTTCGTTTCGCTCAGAAGACAGACATAATCGATATCATTTCTAGTTCGATTCGGCTTAATTTACGTTCGATCCAGCTCACTAAGCTGTGTATTTAATTCCTTACTGCTTGAGTGGCCAGCGGGACTAACTGGTAGTGATTCAGCTGTGGAAATTCCTCGAGTATCTCATACATCATCACACTTAGGTATGATAGTTAAATGCTACGCAACCAACCGGGTTCATCAGCATTTATCATTTCAAGAATTTAGTTCGCTTACTTATGAAAACAGGGGTGGGATACATATTGAAAGATATTTCGCATGATTAATCGCATAAAAACAGTTTTCTCTTATTTATAAACTATTTTGAAAATTTCAATGTGTGTTTCTTCATTTTTAGTATGCTTTATTAAAATTCCATTTAAAATTAATATTTAAAATTATGTTGTTAAATATTATGCTGAGTTAGGAAATTTTTATGGAATATAATAATTGAATAAAAGTAAATTAATTCAAAAATTAGATCAAGTATTAATTTACTATCGATTTTACATGTAATGCTTCAAGTTAGTTTATAATGCATGGAGTATAATAATTTACAGAAATTTTGTGATGCGTATCCCGGATATCGAGATAAAGTTCTATTACCTACAGGAATACATAAATATTTTACATTATCTACGTAATTATAAGAGTACAAGTGATTTAGCATGTTTCATGAGTCTCCAATATGCATTTCAATTACCCACCCGATAGAAGGCGTGCACTCGATACTAACATTAATGGAAGCGCAAGGTGACGGAGTCATCCAAAATTTTTTTAAAATTATTTTTTTTGTACACGATAAAAATTGAAGTTCCAGTGGATTACTGAATTAAGAGAAGGTATAATTACCTACTTTTAAAGACTTTTCAATTCTTCTTTGGTAATTTAAGTAAAAAGTTCCATTAAACTGAACTAAAATGTTTCAAAAGTTCATTACTTTAAAAAAAGGGCACAAGTCACAGACAATTTTCACTGCCATTACGGCATTGATATTTCCAGGCAATACTCTCATATTTTGTTCAGGTTGATGTCCTTTGATGATTAACAAAGAGCATGTTGAACTTTTTCTTGCTTGTGTCTTTCTAACCGGGCGCAGTGTGTCTTATGGTACACTTTTAGTTTCATATCTTTCTTGATGGAGTTTTTTAGGTTATATTTGAAAAATTTCTTTTCAACACAAACGGGCCATGTCTATCACTTTTTTGAATCTCATACTTTCGCTATCATGATCAATACCCATTATCTCATCAAGTTATTGTCTTGCTTGACCAGTTTCAGCTTCATCCAATAGAGATTGCAAGATGCCCATTCTTTTTTTTTAATATTCTGATCATTATGAGTCATAAACCATTATCATACAACACAGCTATCAAAAGGACTGAGTCATTCACGGGAGGAAAATGTAGCCTGTGACAAAATTGGACCAGTGGGGAACTCAATCACCTCAAGTATTAAGATTGTAAAAAACGCAAGCGATTCCCTAAAATGAGGGATATATGGGACAAATACGTTTCAGTTCCCTTGAACACTGCCATATAGGAGGATACTGACAAGGTCATTTGTAACAAATAAACTTTTATCCTAGAATTAAAGATTTCGTGAGCCTGGGGGTCACTCTGTGCCCGAGTGATCTCTCCCGGGTTAATGTGCTGCAAAAGGACAATAATTAATTTAAGTGTAACAAATATATAAAAATGACATGTTCTAACAAATACAAAGTGTAACATAGAGATTAAATGTATTTTATTATCAAAATATACATCACAACGATAGAAAGATATATATTATCATAATTATGATAAATATTTGAAAATTGGTCATTTGACACTGGTGCAGCAATTTAGACCATAGACTAGCTTTTGAGGCTAAAAAAGAAATAAATGATAATTAAAATTACGTAAGAATTAAAAATTATTTCTCTTTTCTATAATATACTGTTGAAAAAAATCATTATTAGTGAATTGAGAGATCAATTGTAGAAAACTAGACATGAATAGCAGTTCAATTCATTAGCGACTTAGCCAGCAGCTCCCTTTGTAAGCTAAGAAAAATAGTGGTAGACATGGTGTCTTAAAAATACCATATTGTTTGGGATTTCTTTTATTTCAAAAATAAACTAGATTATTTTATATTACCAAAGGAAGCTGTTTATAACTACATAGATTTTAAAATGCATTGTTCCTAAAATTTAGGCAAAACTGAGTTCAGTGCTAGGGGCAACCAAAGAAAATATATATTTTAAAATCGGCACCTTTCGTTTAAGTCGATACTAAACCAAACATGGCTGAAACAAGGTAATAAGGGGGAGTTATCCTTAATTATTATTAATAAAATTAATACATTTTGCTTACGTTGAGTATAGATGAGGAAATACAAGTGCATGGATTACTAGAGCTAAAAGTGATATTGATAGTGACAAAAAGGCTCCGAGTCGTACGCAAAGATAAACTGATATTTACAATGAATCTTTCACAGATATAATCCAGCTATTATTCTTCTATACTCCCTAAAAATATCATCCAGGAACTTTTTTCACTAAACTGATTTACATGCTTCAAGTTTCATATCAGAAAGATATTCTCAAAATTTATATAAACAATTCGTAGAAAGGCTTTTTCACTTGAGAATTTTCAAATGGAAGGCACCAAAGAAAAAAAAATTAACACTTTTTATGCAAATTTTGCTTAAAATTAGTGATTATAAATTATACTTTGGTTGACATAAAATATATAATTCTAAAATATTTTATACATAGTCAAGACTAAAATTACTTCAAAAGTTCGCAAATTCATCTTTCTTCAATAACGGGGGAGTCAAATTACGTACATTTTATTTTAGGGCTATTTAGAAAATAGTTTACATAAATCACAACACTGTCTTAATCCTGCTTTCTAATATAAAGAGTAAAAGAACATGCTCGAAAGAGTAAAATACTAAAATTAAGGCTATTTGTTTATAGAGTATACATCTTTAAAGATTTCCAATAGAGCTTAGATTTTTTTTTGTGATCGTAATAAAGATATTTTAATCATTCTGTACAAAAACAAAAATAATTTTTTATTCGAAAAATTTATTTTCTGTTTAATTTAAAATGGGCATAATTTTTGAGAGCTCATGATACAAGCTTATGTTTATAGGTACCATTCTTTTAAAAAAGTATCTCTTAAATATGCAAAATAATTTTTGCGCATATATAAAACAATACACAAAGTATATTAAACCCGTTTTGTAGTAAAATATTAAGATAGAGCTCCTTCAAAACAATTATCAAACTTTGTAATTTTGAAATTTTCTATTTATTCCCCCTTTCTGATACATAAACGATTTTTAAAAAAAATATTTACTACTTAGATTAAACGATAGGTTCACTATACGCACAGGTATTTTGTATAGAAGTATAAAACAGTTTGGCACACACACACACAATATAGTGCAAAAGTTTTTTAAAAAGTGTACCTAAAAGCAAAAAATTATGCTTTGGTGAAAAAGTGAAAAACGTAAAAGTGGCATTGTTTTCACATATCATACTATTAACTAATATTTTCCTGCCTATTTTTATATACCTCATAATAGTACTTTAAACATTCTTAAGAATTACGAAAGTAATTTTAAATTATTTTTATTACTTTGTTATAGCTGAACATGTGTGAACATATATTTATCAAATATATTTTCATTTACGTATCATTTTTTAAAAAATATATATATCTTGAATATACAAGATATTTTACATACATATAAATTAATAAACATAATATACTCAAATAGTTTTTTGACAAAATGATAGTATAATTTATCTGGGGGAAAAAAACATAAAACTTTTAAGTTTTGAAAATTTTAATTTTTTTTTAAAAAAAAGACATTAAAAAGAAAAGAAAAAACGTTATTACTCCTTTCTAGTAAAAACAAATTAATGGCTTACATATACTAAACACAAAAGAAACTACCTTTTAAAATGCGTCAAATGAGGCGTGGTCTGTTTACATTTTTATGAATTACTTTTTTCATATTTTAAGGTTATTTTACCAACGGGCATATAAGTGTTACACTTTTTTTAGATTCAAAAAAAGTATGCACTATTTTTTAATACTAAATTTAAAAATTGATTTTTTTAAATATGTATAATATTCTGGTTTCCTTAAAATGAAAAAAAGGATTAATTGGAAAATTATGATAGTATACCTATATATACAAAGCTTAAGAGACATAACGTTATAAAATTATCATTCATTGCATTTTGATATTAATACTCTGCAATTCAAAAAGAATTTACTAATTTATAGTGTAACAGATATAGAGCTTCAAATACTGTCCTTTATTTGCAGCGTTCTGAAAAGTGCTTATAGTCCAAAAAGAGATTGAAAAGATATGCTTTATAATTCCCTTAATTGAATTATAAAAAATAATTCAAAAACTTACTTCAGAAACAGAAGCACTTTTTATGAAACATAACAGGCAATTACCAATGCCTTAATCAAAACAGCCATATTTTTCCAAGAGCCATTTATTTAAGTTCTGTTTAAAAATTACTATGAATTGTTTTCATGTAATTGTGAATATATTTTATATGTTCCATTAAATATCAGTACTATGATTTTAACGTTCGTTATGATTATTGTTTGGTTTTAAATTGTAAATTATAAACAATTTTGTTATTTAATTAGGAAATCCCTGTTTTGGCATCTTAATTCAACAAAATTATTTTATCTTCCTTTCTTCCTTAAATTGTCATGTAATGCACCGTGTTTCAACCTGTGGGGAACACTTCCTTAGGGTGGGCGTGATAACCCTAGTTGGGAGTGAGGACACATCCAAAGTTGAAAACAAAAAGAATATTTAAAAATATTTATTAGTTTACTGAAAAGAAGCAAAACAAAAAACCTTCTGACATAATGAAAATTAAAATGCACATTTTCACTGATATGTGCTTTTTTATAAATGTATCAATTTCTTATACTGCAAATGTATTTGATAATTAATTTAACAGTACTAAGTTAAGAATAAGTTTAATAATTAACAGTCATCCATAGGATTGTTATATTACGTACTGAAAATTTAATACTTATCTCGATATTTAAGGGTTCATAATTAAAGTCGTGTAGTAGCTTTAACGCGTCAAGTATATTGTTATTGCACTCAAATACATTGTTACTGTATGTAGAGAGGCACGATGAAAATATTGAAAGCCTGAGAAGCACTGATGTAATGTTTTTCTAATCTGCATACAGTTAAAGTCAGGACTTGAAACATCTATTTCACCTAGTTTAAAGATTTGAAGAGTGAGTTCCTTAAATCCTATATAATTGTAATTAAATTTGCATTTAAATTGTCAAAATACAAATGATATTTAAAATCTGCGCATTACGTTCATGATTTACTGTTCATTTTTAATATTACCCTACTTTAATTCTAATTTTTATATTTTTTTCCCAATCTAATACATTTTCAAGAGGCATTTAAAAACTATTTTTCAAAAACGCAATATAACTTGCCTTTCAAAACTCGGAAATAACTCCTTCAGTTTTACTACGGTCCTTCCGTATTAAATTTCAAAGCATACTCAACAGTGAAATAAACAAACTTCTATAAACGCGATCCAGAGCTTAAACTTACACGAGTAAAGGGGAGCTTACATTAACAACTGGAAGATAATGAGAAAAGACTTGCACTAGCTTAATTTAAGAGGCGGGGTGTTTTAAGAGTATGTACCGGAATTCTACGAGTTAACGATGTCTTTCATCATAAATTGCATAAAGGGGTTAAAGAGTTTATATTCCCTCTGCGAAACAAATATTTTCTAATTGTTCCCTACGTACTATCCTGGTAATGTCCCTTCTTTAGAATTTTTAATTTTTCGTAAACTGCAAATATTATTGAATAAGTTACAATGCCTCATATTAAAGAACACTTTCCAAAACACAATATTTTGATTTTTTGCTGTATAATGGAAATGTCTTGTCAAAGATTAATATTATAAGAAATTGTGATTGTAAAAAAATATTTTCAAAAATTAATAGGTTACTTAATTTAATTTAGAATTAATAGGGATTGTTTTTTCTCAAATAAATTCTCTATATTTAATAAATAAATGCTTCCATCCAAAATACGGACAGAAAGTAAGTCTTTAAAAATTAATTTGGTCACATAGTCTTAGAATGTATATTTAAAATATTTTAGCAAAGTGTGAGGTTTTATTTACATATTTCATAAACTTTAATTTTTTTTAACTGTTTAATGATCTACCCTTTTGAAATGTTATTCTCTCACATCTCTAAAATAAGTAAATCCATGGATTCTCTTAAATTATTGCATTTCATGAAAAAAATATGTTATCATATAAATTTTAATGCAAGGTTAGAATGAGATTATCAACGAGTCGGAATTTTAAAATATTTTCTCTTACTTTTTTTTTGGTGTGTTAAATCACAAAACATGTTATAAATAAGTAGACAAATTATTTCCTTTTCACTATAAAAAAAATATCTAGATAGTTTCTTTAATTAGGGACTGGAACACAATAAAAATAATTAATATTCAATTATGATTTTTGTTCTTATTTATATTGTTATGATCCGTTGATTTTCGTGAAATGTATTAGACTCTCATGAGAATATACGAGATTTTAATATTTCAAGCAGAGGATTAATTCCCTTGTATGACACGTCATTCTTTATGGATATGAAATATAACTTAAATTCCTATTTTAACCCATCAAATATAGTCCTTTGATATACATCAGTAAGCGATAATAATAATAAAATGCATTGACCACTCATAAAAAATAAAGACAGCTGTTTCTTGGTGTTATTTTATGTTATTGCAAGCATGTCTTGAGGTTTAAGCCTTTCTTTGTTTACCATCAGGAAATCTATGAGTTTTCTAGGTAGAAGTGCATGCTAAATATATTGCGAAGACTAACAACAAAGTGAAGCGTAATAGTTTTTCTTATTGGATTATTGATGTGCTTGCTCCTTCTGTAAATATATATATATATATACGAGGGCTGTTCAAAAAGTATCGAGACTGAATTTATTATGCAAAAACATACATACATAAACACGTTTTGAGTCAATCTCCTTCGAAATATGCTCCATTGGCAAGTAAACACACTTGGCCCAACGATGTTTCCAGTCCTCGAAACATTTCTGGAACTCAGACTTTGGGATGGCCTGAAGCTGCTGTGTCGAATTCTGTTTTGTGGTTTCAATGTCCTGAAACCGGTGTCCTTTTAAGGTGTTCTTGATCTTGGGAAAGAGGAAAAATCAGCACCACAGCCTTCACTTGTGCAATCTTGTCCTCATTGCGAGAGGTGGATGGGCGTCCAGAATGGGGATCACTGTTCACTGATTGACGACCCTCCTTGAATCGCCGGAACCACTCGAAAACCCGAGCACGACTCATTGCCTCATCTCCAAATGTTGTTTTCATCATCTCGTAGGTTTTGGTGCCCATTTTACGGAGCTTAAAGCAAAACTTGATACAGATTCGCTAATCCGTGTTTTCACACATTTTCTTTTTTCGACGAACGCACGCAAACACTCCACGTGAAAGAAGTCAGTGTGACTGAACGGCGTGCTGTACAGACCTGCCGAATTTTGTGAGACAAGGTGAAATATGCGCGTGCATGATGCGCACAGTCCCTCCGCTGGGGGTTTTCTCGAATAAATAGAATAAATTCAGTATCGATACTTTCTGAACAGCCTTCGTATGTTTACAAAGCTCTTATGTTTTGAAGTCATTTATTGAAGTGAAAACTTCTTTAGCGGCGTTGGGCACTTTTTGGTAGGGGAAAATCTAATGCGATCGCGTCACCGACATGCTCTGACTGGCACATGCGCAGTGTGCTTGCTGTTCACCTTAGAAACTTTTTGGATGGGTGAAAGCTCGTGCGTTCGCGTCACCGACATGCTCATAGCAGTATGTCTGTAGCTATACAGCTGACGTATAGTGCTGTGTATATCTTATAAGTGAAATTGAATGGACTTAGTAAGAAGTTCGATGTGTATATACTACACTATTGTAGAAATAGCGTTTTTGTTTGATTATTATTTGAATCGTTTAATTGAAGAATCATTGTGCGGTACAATAGTGAGTACTAAATAAATAAATTTCTGGTTATCATGAAAAAAGACAAACCCTGTCCGCCTCCATCAAATTTATTGACTTCTTCAAAGAGTCATTCCAAAGACATCAACACCGGATTCTTCAGCGTGTTTTCTCACAGATGGAATTTCATGTCAGCCACGTGCAATCCATATACTCTTCAACCGCTGCTCTTTGAAGAGCCGATCGTCAACGCCTTTCAATGTTAACAATAATAACCAATGGATATTAACTTTACTTCTCCTTATATGGAAGGGCAATATACAGATTGAAATAGTAAATCAAAGTATTTTTTTTCATTGCCACTCATTTTCATTGATTTATTATTTTTTTTAAACATTTTAATACCTCACGCATTTCCTTTCTGTACGTAACTCAGAAATTTTCGTGGAGATAACAGCTGAAGCAATGCCAGGTTCCTTCCAGCACTGTTCTGACGTCTAATAATTTTCGCAATACCCGTGTTATCCTATGATTTTCAGTGATTCAACTTTGAATTAGCATGCACACAAAAAATTTAAACTCTACAAGACTTCTTTTTTTCCGAACTATTCAAAGGAGCGCTTCCAACTTGTTCTTTTTCCTTGCGCTACATAGGGCTTTTACTCAACAGATTAACCAGAATCTTACTCTTTGAGGGTTTTAACTTAAGGTGTTACACTGACTACTCCCCCATATTATTTAAATTTGGATTTTATCAATAATCTAAGTGTTCCGATATTATATGGGGAAATGCACTTTATTTATACTAAGAGTAATTTGGTTTCTTTAATTTTAGAAACGAGGTACAAACTAGAAAAAAGCATAAATATAACTCAACGTTATTTAAAAAAAGAGGGGGAGGGGAACACTCCGCTTCAAAAATTTTCTGTTCTTTCAATTTTTTAAACACTATAAAAAATTATAAACAGCTGGAAACATGTGATACGAAAGAATGCCTTTAGCTTTTCATACTCGTGCAAGACTTTTACAACTATTACAGTCTTTGGAAAATTGAATGACTTCCTGCTCGTCCGATGAATGAACCGATTTTCTAAAAAGGAATCAAAAATAAAATTTTTCTTTTTTTTTTCCTTCTTTCCCTATTCTACGAAGTGGGGGTGCTCACGTTAAAACTTTCAGGCGTTCGTATGTCGTGTATGTTATGGGTGGGAGTGTACTCAGGTGTCATTCTCGTCACTTGACTGCGGCTCAGGATTACAAGTAACGTCCTCAACAGTTTTTGTGTTGTTCGGGATTTCTCATTGCAAATGAAACGTAAGAAATGGAACGAATTAGTAAATGAAGCAAAAATAAATCGAGGAAAGAGACATATTTAGATTTTTTTCAATTGTAAGGAACTTTTTTGAATCCATATAAATAACAGCAGCTTTAAAATTTTTACTTTTGTTAGTTCTATTTTATTCCAAGGAAGGAACTTGGTCCATAAGTAAGCTACCAAACATTCTTTAAAATTCGTTTGATTTTTTTTTGCCATGCTTGATTCGCTCTAAACTGATTAAGAAAATAAATATAAATTTGCCATTTAACTTTGTGATTGACTGTTGCATTATGAAATAATCCAAAAATTCGAAATCACTTAAGACTTAACTTCTTTTTCAAATTCTACACTTACACGGAATCTTTATTACCTAGATAAGTACTTCATTTAAATATTAAACATTATATTTCATGGGGGTACTCTAAATAGACATCGAGCCGCAAGTCTCTAGTGATTTTGGTGGAAGGAAGAGAGGTGGGAAACCACTCCCAGGGTCTTCTCCCTCAAAATTGGCGTGCAACTGAGCTAAATCGTACAGTCACCTGCAAAGCTACGGCTAAGGACAGGCGTACAATATAGCCCGAAGAGATGAATTTCATGGGCCTTCAACTGACTACGTCAGACAGGTGGCATTAGCAACAACAACAACATTACATTTGGATAAATAGAAATTTTCAATCACTGGGAGTAAAGAAGTCATGCATCGTGGCATAAAAAAATTCCATACGTCTAAAGCATAACAGTATTATTTTCAAGGTTTTTTATTTTTATTTTAATGGATAAATGACGATATAAATTCGATCATAATTAGAAACCATTGTTTAGAAATTTGGATCATTATTCGAGGAAAATAAGATATTTTTAATAAATGTGTCTCTTGACTTTTGTTACATCATTATCTTAAGAAATCTTTACAATTTTTTGTAGTCGTGAATTTAAAAATACCATCCCATAAATTTATAAAAATTTAGCAATTTCTCTTCACAGCCGTTTCAAAATTATACTTATCGTTGCGTAGCACATCAATAGATCGTTGGATTCAATACAGTATTGGACTTACAGTGTATTGGCTTCCTTTGAAATGTATTCTTTTCAATGCACTTATTTAAATGCAGAGAGATGTTTCATCGTGCAACATCGGAAATTTACACACTGCTTTTGATAGAAATATTATGTTCCTATTCATTAAAATACAAGTATTTTTTTCATCACTTTCACATAATTTTTTTTTAATTAGGAAACTCTTCCGTACTTCAAAGAAATTTTCATACAAATTTTTAATAGGAAACAAATAAGTTTTATACCTTTCTTTGTCTAAAATGCAGTTTTATTCTAGGATTGGCATTGAAGGCTGTTAAAAAGTAAAATTACAGTAATATCGTCTTTTGAGAAAAGTATGCGGTAATTTATTTTTCTTTGGGACAGGTCAACTAATCTTACAATATTTTTTTCTCTGAATGAGATCACAAGGAAAAATATCGAAGTAAACAGATTGAAATATTTGGTTTTAACCGTTCAAATGAAACTGGGCATAGCGGAAATTTGTCCGATTGCGAACATTTCAAACTACGATAAAAAACGCAGTCGATTTCATACTTGAAATTAAATGTTATTTTTCCTGATGTTTTTGCGAAATTAATAAAATTTCAAATGCTCAATTTTTATCATTTATCTTCGTAATCATTCGTTGCACACACAAAAATATACCTAAAAATGATGCGTTAAATCATACAGTGCGTCAAAACTTATATCGCTTGATCTACGAGAAAAAAAAAAGAGAATGAAAACGTATGAGTTGATAATTTCTTACAAGCCGGCTGGGTGGTGTAGTTGGTTTGGCTCAAGTCTTGAAAGCCTAAGTTTGCGGGTCCAAACCTGGCCCTGCAATTCATGCATCATGCATGAATATATTGGATATTCATGCATCATGAATATCCAAGTCGGTGGATATTCATGATGCATGAAATCGACAGCTTCCATGTATGATTATGAGGCATGTTTAAGATCCCTATAGTACCTCTTTGGTTTGGAGGCTCTCGGCAAAATTAAATTCCTAGTACAGTTTTTCGCATCGTTAGATCTCAGGTTCCTTCCTCTGGGGAGGAAACTGGGTGTCAAAATTACATTGAGAGTATTATATCCACCGATATGGTGCCACACTAAATAGTGATACCAGCGCATGAGGAATGTATTAGATGTGCTATGCTCTTGCCGGTATTTATAAAATACTATGGATTTCCGAAATCGAAAGGAATGCAACGTTTTTGTGACCATTCAACATCGCGAAGGAAAAGAAAAATAATGATACTTTCATAATTTCACGAGAAACATATTTTTAATTTCCGTTTCTTCATAAGTTCTCCCCCCTCCCCAAACTTGAATGAAACTCAATAAAAATTAACGAGATGAAAAATGTATTATTTTTCAGATAAACACATCCAAGTTATGTGCAGCACATTCATTTACTTTTCCTATTTAGACACATTACGTAGAGACCAAACGATAATTCAACCTCAGTTTCCAAAATAACACACACAAATAAAAAATTTTCTCTCTTTAAAATCTATGCAATGAAATATACAGGTAGAATCCGAATTAGTTTTATAAGAATGTGTGAAATGATTAAAAAAACAATCTTGAGGATAAGTTGAAATGTGCATTGCTCGGAAAAGCAAAAAACAAAGAAAAAAATGATTCCGAAATTCCATTGAAAAATAAATTAATAAGACATGAAACAAATCGATGAAATTTTTAATCGTGACTGATCATTAAAATACGCCCGAGAATCTAACGTTACATAAACGTCGCTGTTTATATATATACTAGCTGTTACCCGCCCGCTTCGCTGGGTATTTCATGATGTTTTATAAATTTTTACTGCTTATATATATGTATAAATTATTGATACTAAGTCTAGCATTAAGAATTTGATTGAATGAAAAAATATACTTATACCTGTAACTGTCACCTGTTGATAAAAAAAAAGCAGAACTCATCTAATTTGTATTTTCTTAAAATCTCTAAAATTGAAGCATAGAATGATGTTTGCTCTTTCGTAACTCAAAAACCAAGTGGATTCCCGCAAAACCAATTTTCGGTGAATCTCTACTCCGTAAATTGAACATGCAAGCCAAATTTCAAGTCTAAATCTAACAGAAAAAGCAAAAGTTTTACTATAATAATCCCCGTAATCCGTTGAGAGCCGTTTCCAAAATTACCGCTCTTAGCGGATTTCAATTCAACAAAAGAAAATGCAAACCAAATTTCATTATTATAGTCCTTCTAGCTCGAAAAAATAATTTTTTTTTGTCAATACGTCCCAGTAACCCCCTGCAACCCCCCAGAACTCTGATTTGCTTAAAATTTATTCTTAGTGGATCCCTATTCAACAAAAAAAAAAACATGCTTAAAAAATTTCAAGTATATGGGTCTAACAATTAAAAACAGAATTTTTTTCTGTAACTCCTCTTGACCCCTCGCAAACATCTTTAGGGTCAATTTTCATTTTACTCTTTGTTAGAGGAACTCTATTTCATGAAAGGAACATGCCTACCAATTTCAAGCAGGATGATCAAGTAGTTTAAAAATGGAAATATTATCGATTACGCCTCTTAATCTCCCGAAATTAAACTTAGTAGTTGATATTCGCGAAACCCATTTTGTAGCGGTTTCTCTACTTTACGAAAGGAATCTGCTTATCAAATTTCAAGACTGTACGTCTAACAGTTTAAAAAATGGGGATAATTGTCTATAACGCCACTTGAGCCCCCGCAACGCCACTTCTGG
>BMAO01033921.1:0-19533 GCA_019973975.1 Trichonephila clavata
CGAAAACTTTCTAACTCCTATTCCAACGAAACTGAATTTTCTTATGTAAAATCCGACGCTGATCACGAATACATGTAGCGCTTTTCAAAATTCCAATTAGATCAAAAGTTATTGCAATAAAAAAATTTCACATTTTTTGGATATTTGGCTGGAGCCGTCATGAACACCGAAAACATTTCTAACTCCTATTCCAACCAAACTCAATTTTCTTATGTAAAATCCGACGCTGATCACGAATACATGTAGCGCTTTTCAAAATTCCAATTAGATCAAAAGTTATTGCAATAAAAAATTTCACATTTTTTGGATATTTGGCTGGAGACGTCATGAACACCGAAAAATTTCTAACTCCTATTCCAACCAAACTCAATTTTCTTATGTAAAATCCGACGCTGATCACGAATACATGTAGCGCTTTTCAAAATTCCAATTAGATCAAAAGTTATTGCAATAAAAAATTTACATTTTTTGGATATTTGGCTCTAAGACGTCATGAACACCGAAAAATTTCTAACTCCTATTCCAACCAAACTCAATTTTCTTATGTAAAATCCGACGCTGATCACGAATACATGTAGCGCTTTTCAAAATTCCAATTAGATCAAAAGTTATTGCAATAAAAAATTTCACATTTTTTGGATATTTGGCTTTTGAGACGTCATGAACACCGAAAAATTTCTAACTCCTATTCCAACCAAACTCAATTTTCTTATGTAAAATCCGACGCTGATCACGAATACATGTAGCGCTTTTCAAAATTCCAATTAGATCAAAAGTTATTGCAATAAAAAATTTCACATTTTTTGGATATTTGGCTGAGACGTCATGAACACCGAAAAATTTCTAACTCCTATTCCACCCAAACTCAATTTTCTTATGTAAAATCCGACGCTGATCACGAATACATGTAGCGCTTTTCAAAATTCCAATTAGATCAAAAGTTATTGCAATAAAAAATTTCACATTTTTTGGATATTTGGCTGAGACGTCATGAACACCGAAAAATTTCTAACTCCTATTCCAACCAAACTCAATTTTCTTATGTAAAATCCGACGCTGATCACGAATACATGTAGCGCTTTTCAAAATTCCAATTAGATCAAAAGTTATTGCAATAAAAAATTTCACATTTTTTGGATATTTGGCTGAGACGTCATGAACACCGAAAATTTCTAACTCCTATTCCAACCAAACTCAATTTTCTTATGTAAAATCCGACGCTGATCACGAATACATGTAGCGCTTTTCAAAATTCCAATTAGATCAAAAGTTATTGCAATAAAAAATTTCACATTTTTTGGATATTTGGCTCTTGAGACGTCATGAACACCGAAAACATTTCTAACTCCTATTCCAACCAAACTCAATTTTCTTATGTAAAATCCGACGCTGATCACGAATACATGTAGCGCTTTTCAAAATTCCAATTAGATCAAAAGTTATTGCAATAAAAAATTTCACATTTTTTGGATATTTGGCTGAGCGTCATGAACACCGAAAACATTTCTAACTCCTATTCCAACCAAACTCAATTTTCTTATGTAAAATCCGACGCTGATCACGAATACATGTAGCGCTTTTCAAAATTCCAATTAGATCAAAAGTTATTGCAATAAAAAATTTCACATTTTTTGGATATTTGGCTGAGACGTCATGAACACCGAAAAATTTCTAACTCCTATTCCAACCAAACTCAATTTTCTTATGTAAAATCCGACGCTGATCACGAATACATGTAGCGCTTTTCAAAATTCCAATTAGATCAAAAGTTATTGCAATAAAAAATTTCACATTTTTTGGATATTTGGCTGAGCCGTCATGAACACCGAAAACATTTCTAACTCCTATTCCAACCAAACTCAATTTTCTTATGTAAAATCCGACGCTGATCACGAATACATGTAGCGCTTTTCAAAATTCCAATTAGATCAAAAGTTATTGCAATAAAAAATTTCACATTTTTTGGATATTTGGCTGGAGACGTCATGAACACCGAAAAATTTCTAACTCCTATTCCAACCAAACTCAATTTTCTTATGTAAAATCCGACGCTGATCACGAATACATGTAGCGCTTTTCAAAATTCCAATTAGATCAAAAGTTATTGCAATAAAAAATTTCACATTTTTTGGATATTTGGCTGAGACGTCATGAACACCGAAAACATTTCTAACTCCTATTCCAACCAAACTCAATTTTCTTATGTAAAATCCGACGCTGATCACGAATACATGTAGCGCTTTTCAAAATTCCAATTAGATCAAAAGTTATTGCAATAAAAAATTTCACATTTTTTGGATATTTGGCTGAGACGTCATGAACACCGAAAAATTTCTAACTCCTATTCCAACCAAACTCAATTTTCTTATGTAAAATCCGACGCTGATCACGAATACATGTAGCGCTTTTCAAAATTCCAATTAGATCAAAAGTTATTGCAATAAAAAATTTCACATTTTTTGGATATTTGGCTGAGACGTCATGAACACCGAAAAATTTCTAACTCCTATTCCAACCAAACTCAATTTTCTTATGTAAAATCCGACGCTGATCACGAATACATGTAGCGCTTTTCAAAATTCCAATTAGATCAAAAGTTATTGCAATAAAAAATTTCACATTTTTTGGATATTTGGCTGGAGACGTCATGAACACGAAAAATTTCTAACTCCTATTCCAACCAAACTCAATTTTCTTATGTAAAATCCGACGCTGATCACGAATACATGTAGCGCTTTTCAAAATTCCAATTAGATCAAAAGTTATTGCAATAAAAAATTTCACATTTTTTGGATATTTGGCTGAGACGTCATGAACACCGAAAAATTTCTAACTCCTATTCCAACCAAACTCAATTTTCTTATGTAAAATCCGACGCTGATCACGAATACATGTAGCGCTTTTCAAAATTCCAATTAGATCAAAAGTTATTGCAATAAAAAATTTCACATTTTTTGGATATTTGGCTGAGACGTCATGAACACCGAAAAATTTCTAACTCCTATTCCAACCAAACTCAATTTTCTTATGTAAAATCCGACGCTGATCACGAATACATGTAGCGCTTTTCAAAATTCCAATTAGATCAAAAGTTATTGCAATAAAAAATTTCACATTTTTTGGATATTTGGCTGAGACGTCATGAACACGAAAAATTTCTAACTCCTATTCCAACCAAACTCAATTTTCTTATGTAAAATCCGACGCTGATCACGAATACATGTAGCGCTTTTCAAAATTCCAATTAGATCAAAAGTTATTGCAATAAAAAATTTCACATTTTTTGGATATTTGGCTGAGACGTCATGAACACCGAAAAATTTCTAACTCCTATTCCAACCAAACTCAATTTTCTTATGTAAAATCCGACGCTGATCACGAATACATGTAGCGCTTTTCAAAATTCCAATTAGATCAAAAGTTATTGCAATAAAAAATTTCACATTTTTTGGATATTTGGCTGAGACGTCATGAACACCGAAAAATTTCTAACTCCTATTCCAACCAAACTCAATTTTCTTATGTAAAATCCGACGCTGATCACGAATACATGTAGCGCTTTTCAAAATTCCAATTAGATCAAAAGTTATTGCAATAAAAAATTTCACATTTTTTGGATATTTGGCATGAGACGTCATGAACACCGAAAACATTTCTAACTCCTATTCCAACCAAACTCAATTTTCTTATGTAAAATCCGACGCTGATCACGAATACATGTAGCGCTTTTCAAAATTCCAATTAGATCAAAAGTTATTGCAATAAAAAATTTCACATTTTTTGGATATTTGGCTGAGACGTCATGAACACCGAAAAATTTCTAACTCCTATTCCAACCAAACTCAATTTTCTTATGTAAAATCCGACGCTGATCACGAATACATGTAGCGCTTTTCAAAATTCCAATTAGATCAAAAGTTATTGCAATAAAAAATTTCACATTTTTTGGATATTTGGCTGGAGACGTCATGAACACCGAAAAATTTCTAACTCCTATTCCAACCAAACTCAATTTTCTTATGTAAAATCCGACGCTGATCACGAATACATGTAGCGCTTTTCAAAATTCCAATTAGATCAAAAGTTATTGCAATAAAAAATTTCACATTTTTTGGATATTTGGCTGAGACGTCATGAACACCGAAAAATTTCTAACTCCTATTCCAACCAAACTCAATTTTCTTATGTAAAATCCGACGCTGATCACGAATACATGTAGCGCTTTTCAAAATTCCAATTAGATCAAAAGTTATTGCAATAAAAAATTTCACATTTTTTGGATATTTGGCTGGAGACGTCATGAACACCGAAAAATTTCTAACTCCTATTCCAACCAAACTCAATTTTCTTATGTAAAATCCGACGCTGATCACGAATACATGTAGCGCTTTTCAAAATTCCAATTAGATCAAAAGTTATTGCAATAAAAAATTTCACATTTTTTGGATATTTGGCTGAGACGTCATGAACACCGAAAACATTTCTAACTCCTATTCCAACCAAACTCAATTTTCTTATGTAAAATCCGACGCTGATCACGAATACATGTAGCGCTTTTCAAAATTCCAATTAGATCAAAAGTTATTGCAATAAAAAATTTCACATTTTTTGGATATTTGGCTGAGACGTCATGAACACCGAAAAATTTCTAACTCCTATTCCAACCAAACTCAATTTTCTTATGTAAAATCCGACGCTGATCACGAATACATGTAGCGCTTTTCAAAATTCCAATTAGATCAAAAGTTATTGCAATAAAAAATTTCACATTTTTTGGATATTTGGCTGGAGACGTCATGAACACCGAAAACATTTCTAACTCCTATTCCAACCAAACTCAATTTTCTTATGTAAAATCCGACGCTGATCACGAATACATGTAGCGCTTTTCAAAATTCCAATTAGATCAAAAGTTATTGCAATAAAAAATTTCACATTTTTTGGATATTTGGCTGAGACGTCATGAACACCGAAAAATTTCTAACTCCTATTCCAACCAAACTCAATTTTCTTATGTAAAATCCGACGCTGATCACGAATACATGTAGCGCTTTTCAAAATTCCAATTAGATCAAAAGTTATTGCAATAAAAAATTTCACATTTTTTGGATATTTGGCTGGAGACGTCATGAACACCGAAAAATTTCTAACTCCTATTCCAACCAAACTCAATTTTCTTATGTAAAATCCGACGCTGATCACGAATACATGTAGCGCTTTTCAAAATTCCAATTAGATCAAAAGTTATTGCAATAAAAAATTTCACATTTTTTGGATATTTGGCTGAGACGTCATGAACACCGAAAAATTTCTAACTCCTATTCCAACCAAACTCAATTTTCTTATGTAAAATCCGACGCTGATCACGAATACATGTAGCGCTTTTCAAAATTCCAATTAGATCAAAAGTTATTGCAATAAAAAATTTCACATTTTTTGGATATTTGGCTGGAGACGTCATGAACACCGAAAAATTTCTAACTCCTATTCCAACCAAACTCAATTTTCTTATGTAAAATCCGACGCTGATCACGAATACATGTAGCGCTTTTCAAAATTCCAATTAGATCAAAAGTTATTGCAATAAAAAATTTCACATTTTTTGGATATTTGGCTGGAGACGTCATGAACACCGAAAACATTTCTAACTCCTATTCCAACCAAACTCAATTTTCTTATGTAAAATCCGACGCTGATCACGAATACATGTAGCGCTTTTCAAAATTCCAATTAGATCAAAAGTTATTGCAATAAAAAATTTCACATTTTTTGGATATTTGGCTGAGACGTCATGAACACCGAAAAATTTCTAACTCCTATTCCAACCAAACTCAATTTTCTTATGTAAAATCCGACGCTGATCACGAATACATGTAGCGCTTTTCAAAATTCCAATTAGATCAAAAGTTATTGCAATAAAAAATTTCACATTTTTTGGATATTTGGCTGAGACGTCATGAACACCGAAAAATTTCTAACTCCTATTCCAACCAAACTCAATTTTCTTATGTAAAATCCGACGCTGATCACGAATACATGTAGCGCTTTTCAAAATTCCAATTAGATCAAAAGTTATTGCAATAAAAAATTTCACATTTTTTGGATATTTGGCTGGAGACGTCATGAACACCGAAAAATTTCTAACTCCTATTCCAACCAAACTCAATTTTCTTATGTAAAATCCGACGCTGATCACGAATACATGTAGCGCTTTTCAAAATTCCAATTAGATCAAAAGTTATTGCAATAAAAAATTTCACATTTTTTGGATATTTGGCTGAGACGTCATGAACACCGAAAAATTTCTAACTCCTATTCCAACCAAACTCAATTTTCTTATGTAAAATCCGACGCTGATCACGAATACATGTAGCGCTTTTCAAAATTCCAATTAGATCAAAAGTTATTGCAATAAAAAATTTCACATTTTTTGGATATTTGGCTGGAGACGTCATGAACACCGAAAAATTTCTAACTCCTATTCCAACCAAACTCAATTTTCTTATGTAAAATCCGACGCTGATCACGAATACATGTAGCGCTTTTCAAAATTCCAATTAGATCAAAAGTTATTGCAATAAAAAATTTCACATTTTTTGGATATTTGGCTGAGACGTCATGAACACCGAAAAATTTCTAACTCCTATTCCAACCAAACTCAATTTTCTTATGTAAAATCCGACGCTGATCACGAATACATGTAGCGCTTTTCAAAATTCCAATTAGATCAAAAGTTATTGCAATAAAAAATTTCACATTTTTTGGATATTTGGCTGAGACGTCATGAACACCGAAAAATTTCTAACTCCTATTCCAACCAAACTCAATTTTCTTATGTAAAATCCGACGCTGATCACGAATACATGTAGCGCTTTTCAAAATTCCAATTAGATCAAAAGTTATTGCAATAAAAAATTTCACATTTTTTGGATATTTGGCTGAGACGTCATGAACACCGAAAAATTTCTAACTCCTATTCCAACCAAACTCAATTTTCTTATGTAAAATCCGACGCTGATCACGAATACATGTAGCGCTTTTCAAAATTCCAATTAGATCAAAAGTTATTGCAATAAAAAATTTCACATTTTTTGGATATTTGGCTGAGACGTCATGAACACCGAAAAATTTCTAACTCCTATTCCAACCAAACTCAATTTTCTTATGTAAAATCCGACGCTGATCACGAATACATGTAGCGCTTTTCAAAATTCCAATTAGATCAAAAGTTATTGCAATAAAAAATTTCACATTTTTTGGATATTTGGCTGGGAGCGTCATGAACACCGAAAAATTTCTAACTCCTATTCCAACCAAACTCAATTTTCTTATGTAAAATCCGACGCTGATCACGAATACATGTAGCGCTTTTCAAAATTCCAATTAGATCAAAAGTTATTGCAATAAAAAATTTCACATTTTTTGGATATTTGGCTGGAGACGTCATGAACACCGAAAAATTTCTAACTCCTATTCCAACCAAACTCAATTTTCTTATGTAAAATCCGACGCTGATCACGAATACATGTAGCGCTTTTCAAAATTCCAATTAGATCAAAAGTTATTGCAATAAAAAATTTCACATTTTTTGGATATTTGGCTGGAGACGTCATGAACACCGAAAAATTTCTAACTCCTATTCCAACCAAACTCAATTTTCTTATGTAAAATCCGACGCTGATCACGAATACATGTAGCGCTTTTCAAAATTCCAATTAGATCAAAAGTTATTGCAATAAAAAATTTCACATTTTTTGGATATTTGGCTGAGACGTCATGAACACCGAAAAATTTCTAACTCCTATTCCAACCAAACTCAATTTTCTTATGTAAAATCCGACGCTGATCACGAATACATGTAGCGCTTTTCAAAATTCCAATTAGATCAAAAGTTATTGCAATAAAAAATTTCACATTTTTTGGATATTTGGGAGACGTCATGAACACCGAAAACATTTCTAACTCCTATTCCAACCAAACTCAATTTTCTTATGTAAAATCCGACGCTGATCACGAATACATGTAGCGCTTTTCAAAATTCCAATTAGATCAAAAGTTATTGCAATAAAAAATTTCACATTTTTTGGATATTTGGCTGGAGACGTCATGAACACCGAAAAATTTCTAACTCCTATTCCAACCAAACTCAATTTTCTTATGTAAAATCCGACGCTGATCACGAATACATGTAGCGCTTTTCAAAATTCCAATTAGATCAAAAGTTATTGCAATAAAAAATTTCACATTTTTTGGATATTTGGCTGGAGACGTCATGAACACCGAAAAATTTCTAACTCCTATTCCAACCAAACTCAATTTTCTTATGTAAAATCCGACGCTGATCACGAATACATGTAGCGCTTTTCAAAATTCCAATTAGATCAAAAGTTATTGCAATAAAAAATTTCACATTTTTTGGATATTTGGCTGGAGACGTCATGAACACCGAAAAATTTCTAACTCCTATTCCAACCAAACTCAATTTTCTTATGTAAAATCCGACGCTGATCACGAATACATGTAGCGCTTTTCAAAATTCCAATTAGATCAAAAGTTATTGCAATAAAAAATTTCACATTTTTTGGATATTTGGCTGAGACGTCATGAACACCGAAAAATTTCTAACTCCTATTCCAACCAAACTCAATTTTCTTATGTAAAATCCGACGCTGATCACGAATACATGTAGCGCTTTTCAAAATTCCAATTAGATCAAAAGTTATTGCAATAAAAAATTTCACATTTTTTGGATATTTGGCTGGAGACGTCATGAACACCGAAAAATTTCTAACTCCTATTCCAACCAAACTCAATTTTCTTATGTAAAATCCGACGCTGATCACGAATACATGTAGCGCTTTTCAAAATTCCAATTAGATCAAAAGTTATTGCAATAAAAAATTTCACATTTTTTGGATATTTGGCTGGAGACGTCATGAACACCGAAAAATTTCTAACTCCTATTCCAACCAAACTCAATTTTCTTATGTAAAATCCGACGCTGATCACGAATACATGTAGCGCTTTTCAAAATTCCAATTAGATCAAAAGTTATTGCAATAAAAAATTTCACATTTTTTGGATATTTGGCTGGAGACGTCATGAACACCGAAAAATTTCTAACTCCTATTCCAACCAAACTCAATTTTCTTATGTAAAATCCGACGCTGATCACGAATACATGTAGCGCTTTTCAAAATTCCAATTAGATCAAAAGTTATTGCAATAAAAAATTTCACATTTTTTGGATATTTGGCTGAGACGTCATGAACACCGAAAAATTTCTAACTCCTATTCCAACCAAACTCAATTTTCTTATGTAAAATCCGACGCTGATCACGAATACATGTAGCGCTTTTCAAAATTCCAATTAGATCAAAAGTTATTGCAATAAAAAATTTCACATTTTTTGGATATTTGGCTGAGACGTCATGAACACCGAAAAATTTCTAACTCCTATTCCAACCAAACTCAATTTTCTTATGTAAAATCCGACGCTGATCACGAATACATGTAGCGCTTTTCAAAATTCCAATTAGATCAAAAGTTATTGCAATAAAAAATTTCACATTTTTTGGATATTTGGCTGAGACGTCATGAACACCGAAAAATTTCTAACTCCTATTCCAACCAAACTCAATTTTCTTATGTAAAATCCGACGCTGATCACGAATACATGTAGCGCTTTTCAAAATTCCAATTAGATCAAAAGTTATTGCAATAAAAAATTTCACATTTTTTGGATATTTGGCTGGAGACGTCATGAACACCGAAAAATTTCTAACTCCTATTCCAACCAAACTCAATTTTCTTATGTAAAATCCGACGCTGATCACGAATACATGTAGCGCTTTTCAAAATTCCAATTAGATCAAAAGTTATTGCAATAAAAAATTTCACATTTTTTGGATATTTGGCTGGAGACGTCATGAACACCGAAAAATTTCTAACTCCTATTCCAACCAAACTCAATTTTCTTATGTAAAATCCGACGCTGATCACGAATACATGTAGCGCTTTTCAAAATTCCAATTAGATCAAAAGTTATTGCAATAAAAAATTTCACATTTTTTGGATATTTGGCTGGAGACGTCATGAACACCGAAAAATTTCTAACTCCTATTCCAACCAAACTCAATTTTCTTATGTAAAATCCGACGCTGATCACGAATACATGTAGCGCTTTTCAAAATTCCAATTAGATCAAAAGTTATTGCAATAAAAAATTTCACATTTTTTGGATATTTGGCTGGAGACGTCATGAACACCGAAAAATTTCTAACTCCTATTCCAACCAAACTCAATTTTCTTATGTAAAATCCGACGCTGATCACGAATACATGTAGCGCTTTTCAAAATTCCAATTAGATCAAAAGTTATTGCAATAAAAAATTTCACATTTTTTGGATATTTGGCTGGAGACGTCATGAACACCGAAAAATTTCTAACTCCTATTCCAACCAAACTCAATTTTCTTATGTAAAATCCGACGCTGATCACGAATACATGTAGCGCTTTTCAAAATTCCAATTAGATCAAAAGTTATTGCAATAAAAAATTTCACATTTTTTGGATATTTGGCTGAGACGTCATGAACACCGAAAAATTTCTAACTCCTATTCCAACCAAACTCAATTTTCTTATGTAAAATCCGACGCTGATCACGAATACATGTAGCGCTTTTCAAAATTCCAATTAGATCAAAAGTTATTGCAATAAAAAATTTCACATTTTTTGGATATTTGGCTGAGACGTCATGAACACCGAAAACATTTCTAACTCCTATTCCAACCAAACTCAATTTTCTTATGTAAAATCCGACGCTGATCACGAATACATGTAGCGCTTTTCAAAATTCCAATTAGATCAAAAGTTATTGCAATAAAAAATTTCACATTTTTTGGATATTTGGCTGAGACGTCATGAACACCGAAAAATTTCTAACTCCTATTCCAACCAAACTCAATTTTCTTATGTAAAATCCGACGCTGATCACGAATACATGTAGCGCTTTTCAAAATTCCAATTAGATCAAAAGTTATTGCAATAAAAAATTTCACATTTTTTGGATATTTGGCTGAGACGTCATGAACACCGAAAAATTTCTAACTCCTATTCCAACCAAACTCAATTTTCTTATGTAAAATCCGACGCTGATCACGAATACATGTAGCGCTTTTCAAAATTCCAATTAGATCAAAAGTTATTGCAATAAAAAATTTCACATTTTTTGGATATTTGGCTGAGACGTCATGAACACCGAAAAATTTCTAACTCCTATTCCAACCAAACTCAATTTTCTTATGTAAAATCCGACGCTGATCACGAATACATGTAGCGCTTTTCAAAATTCCAATTAGATCAAAAGTTATTGCAATAAAAAATTTCACATTTTTTGGATATTTGGCTGGGGAGCCGTCATGAACACCGAAAAATTTCTAACTCCTATTCCAACCAAACTCAATTTTCTTATGTAAAATCCGACGCTGATCACGAATACATGTAGCGCTTTTCAAAATTCCAATTAGATCAAAAGTTATTGCAATAAAAAATTTCACATTTTTTGGATATTTGGCTGAGACGTCATGAACACCGAAAAATTTCTAACTCCTATTCCAACCAAACTCAATTTTCTTATGTAAAATCCGACGCTGATCACGAATACATGTAGCGCTTTTCAAAATTCCAATTAGATCAAAAGTTATTGCAATAAAAAATTTCACATTTTTTGGATATTTGGCTGAGACGTCATGAACACCGAAAAATTTCTAACTCCTATTCCAACCAAACTCAATTTTCTTATGTAAAATCCGACGCTGATCACGAATACATGTAGCGCTTTTCAAAATTCCAATTAGATCAAAAGTTATTGCAATAAAAAATTTCACATTTTTTGGATATTTGGCTGGAGACGTCATGAACACCGAAAAATTTCTAACTCCTATTCCAACCAAACTCAATTTTCTTATGTAAAATCCGACGCTGATCACGAATACATGTAGCGCTTTTCAAAATTCCAATTAGATCAAAAGTTATTGCAATAAAAAATTTCACATTTTTTGGATATTTGGCTGAGACGTCATGAACACCGAAAAATTTCTAACTCCTATTCCAACCAAACTCAATTTTCTTATGTAAAATCCGACGCTGATCACGAATACATGTAGCGCTTTTCAAAATTCCAATTAGATCAAAAGTTATTGCAATAAAAAATTTCACATTTTTTGGATATTTGGCTGGAGACGTCATGAACACCGAAAAATTTCTAACTCCTATTCCAACCAAACTCAATTTTCTTATGTAAAATCCGACGCTGATCACGAATACATGTAGCGCTTTTCAAAATTCCAATTAGATCAAAAGTTATTGCAATAAAAAATTTCACATTTTTTGGATATTTGGCTGGAGACGTCATGAACACCGAAAAATTTCTAACTCCTATTCCAACCAAACTCAATTTTCTTATGTAAAATCCGACGCTGATCACGAATACATGTAGCGCTTTTCAAAATTCCAATTAGATCAAAAGTTATTGCAATAAAAAATTTCACATTTTTTGGATATTTGGCTGGAGCCGTCATGAACACCGAAAAATTTCTAACTCCTATTCCAACCAAACTCAATTTTCTTATGTAAAATCCGACGCTGATCACGAATACATGTAGCGCTTTTCAAAATTCCAATTAGATCAAAAGTTATTGCAATAAAAAATTTCACATTTTTTGGATATTTGGCTGAGACGTCATGAACACCGAAAAATTTCTAACTCCTATTCCAACCAAACTCAATTTTCTTATGTAAAATCCGACGCTGATCACGAATACATGTAGCGCTTTTCAAAATTCCAATTAGATCAAAAGTTATTGCAATAAAAAATTTCACATTTTTTGGATATTTGGCTGAGACGTCATGAACACCGAAAAATTTCTAACTCCTATTCCAACCAAACTCAATTTTCTTATGTAAAATCCGACGCTGATCACGAATACATGTAGCGCTTTTCAAAATTCCAATTAGATCAAAAGTTATTGCAATAAAAAATTTCACATTTTTTGGATATTTGGCTGGAGACGTCATGAACACCGAAAAATTTCTAACTCCTATTCCAACCAAACTCAATTTTCTTATGTAAAATCCGACGCTGATCACGAATACATGTAGCGCTTTTCAAAATTCCAATTAGATCAAAAGTTATTGCAATAAAAAATTTCACATTTTTTGGATATTTGGCTGGAGACGTCATGAACACCGAAAAATTTCTAACTCCTATTCCAACCAAACTCAATTTTCTTATGTAAAATCCGACGCTGATCACGAATACATGTAGCGCTTTTCAAAATTCCAATTAGATCAAAAGTTATTGCAATAAAAAATTTCACATTTTTTGGATATTTGGCTGAGACGTCATGAACACCGAAAACATTTCTAACTCCTATTCCAACCAAACTCAATTTTCTTATGTAAAATCCGACGCTGATCACGAATACATGTAGCGCTTTTCAAAATTCCAATTAGATCAAAAGTTATTGCAATAAAAAATTTCACATTTTTTGGATATTTGGCTGGAGACGTCATGAACACCGAAAAATTTCTAACTCCTATTCCAACCAAACTCAATTTTCTTATGTAAAATCCGACGCTGATCACGAATACATGTAGCGCTTTTCAAAATTCCAATTAGATCAAAAGTTATTGCAATAAAAAATTTCACATTTTTTGGATATTTGGCTGGGAGACGTCATGAACACCGAAAAATTTCTAACTCCTATTCCAACCAAACTCAATTTTCTTATGTAAAATCCGACGCTGATCACGAATACATGTAGCGCTTTTCAAAATTCCAATTAGATCAAAAGTTATTGCAATAAAAAATTTCACATTTTTTGGATATTTGGCTGAGACGTCATGAACACCGAAAAATTTCTAACTCCTATTCCAACCAAACTCAATTTTCTTATGTAAAATCCGACGCTGATCACGAATACATGTAGCGCTTTTCAAAATTCCAATTAGATCAAAAGTTATTGCAATAAAAAATTTCACATTTTTTGGATATTTGGCTGGAGACGTCATGAACACCGAAAAATTTCTAACTCCTATTCCAACCAAACTCAATTTTCTTATGTAAAATCCGACGCTGATCACGAATACATGTAGCGCTTTTCAAAATTCCAATTAGATCAAAAGTTATTGCAATAAAAAATTTCACATTTTTTGGATATTTGGCTGGAGACGTCATGAACACCGAAAAATTTCTAACTCCTATTCCAACCAAACTCAATTTTCTTATGTAAAATCCGACGCTGATCACGAATACATGTAGCGCTTTTCAAAATTCCAATTAGATCAAAAGTTATTGCAATAAAAAATTTCACATTTTTTGGATATTTGGCTGAGACGTCATGAACACCGAAAAATTTCTAACTCCTATTCCAACCAAACTCAATTTTCTTATGTAAAATCCGACGCTGATCACGAATACATGTAGCGCTTTTCAAAATTCCAATTAGATCAAAAGTTATTGCAATAAAAAATTTCACATTTTTTGGATATTTGGCTGAGACGTCATGAACACCGAAAAATTTCTAACTCCTATTCCAACCAAACTCAATTTTCTTATGTAAAATCCGACGCTGATCACGAATACATGTAGCGCTTTTCAAAATTCCAATTAGATCAAAAGTTATTGCAATAAAAAATTTCACATTTTTTGGATATTTGGCTGAGACGTCATGAACACGAAAAATTTCTAACTCCTATTCCAACCAAACTCAATTTTCTTATGTAAAATCCGACGCTGATCACGAATACATGTAGCGCTTTTCAAAATTCCAATTAGATCAAAAGTTATTGCAATAAAAAATTTCACATTTTTTGGATATTTGGCTCATGAGACGTCATGAACACCGAAAACATTTCTAACTCCTATTCCAACCAAACTCAATTTTCTTATGTAAAATCCGACGCTGATCACGAATACATGTAGCGCTTTTCAAAATTCCAATTAGATCAAAAGTTATTGCAATAAAAAATTTCACATTTTTTGGATATTTGGCTGAGACGTCATGAACACCGAAAAATTTCTAACTCCTATTCCAACCAAACTCAATTTTCTTATGTAAAATCCGACGCTGATCACGAATACATGTAGCGCTTTTCAAAATTCCAATTAGATCAAAAGTTATTGCAATAAAAAATTTCACATTTTTTGGATATTTGGCTGAGACGTCATGAACACCGAAAAATTTCTAACTCCTATTCCAACCAAACTCAATTTTCTTATGTAAAATCCGACGCTGATCACGAATACATGTAGCGCTTTTCAAAATTCCAATTAGATCAAAAGTTATTGCAATAAAAAATTTCACATTTTTTGGATATTTGGCTGGAGACGTCATGAACACCGAAAAATTTCTAACTCCTATTCCAACCAAACTCAATTTTCTTATGTAAAATCCGACGCTGATCACGAATACATGTAGCGCTTTTCAAAATTCCAATTAGATCAAAAGTTATTGCAATAAAAAATTTCACATTTTTTGGATATTTGGCTGAGACGTCATGAACACCGAAAAATTTCTAACTCCTATTCCAACCAAACTCAATTTTCTTATGTAAAATCCGACGCTGATCACGAATACATGTAGCGCTTTTCAAAATTCCAATTAGATCAAAAGTTATTGCAATAAAAAATTTCACATTTTTTGGATATTTGGCTGAGACGTCATGAACACCGAAAAATTTCTAACTCCTATTCCAACCAAACTCAATTTTCTTATGTAAAATCCGACGCTGATCACGAATACATGTAGCGCTTTTCAAAATTCCAATTAGATCAAAAGTTATTGCAATAAAAAATTTCACATTTTTTGGATATTTGGCTGGAGACGTCATGAACACGAAAACATTTCTAACTCCTATTCCAACCAAACTCAATTTTCTTATGTAAAATCCGACGCTGATCACGAATACATGTAGCGCTTTTCAAAATTCCAATTAGATCAAAAGTTATTGCAATAAAAAATTTCACATTTTTTGGATATTTGGCTGGAGACGTCATGAACACCGAAAAATTTCTAACTCCTATTCCAACCAAACTCAATTTTCTTATGTAAAATCCGACGCTGATCACGAATACATGTAGCGCTTTTCAAAATTCCAATTAGATCAAAAGTTATTGCAATAAAAAATTTCACATTTTTTGGATATTTGGCTGAGACGTCATGAACACCGAAAAATTTCTAACTCCTATTCCAACCAAACTCAATTTTCTTATGTAAAATCCGACGCTGATCACGAATACATGTAGCGCTTTTCAAAATTCCAATTAGATCAAAAGTTATTGCAATAAAAAATTTCACATTTTTTGGATATTTGGCTGAGACGTCATGAACACCGAAAAATTTCTAACTCCTATTCCAACCAAACTCAATTTTCTTATGTAAAATCCGACGCTGATCACGAATACATGTAGCGCTTTTCAAAATTCCAATTAGATCAAAAGTTATTGCAATAAAAAATTTCACATTTTTTGGATATTTGGCTGGAGACGTCATGAACACCGAAAAATTTCTAACTCCTATTCCAACCAAACTCAATTTTCTTATGTAAAATCCGACGCTGATCACGAATACATGTAGCGCTTTTCAAAATTCCAATTAGATCAAAAGTTATTGCAATAAAAAATTTCACATTTTTTGGATATTTGCCTGGGGAGACGTCATGAACACCGAAAATTTTCTAACTCCTATTCCAACCAAACTCAATTTTCTTATGTAAAATCCGACGCTGATCACGAATACATGTAGCGCTTTTCAAAATTCCAATTAGATCAAAAGTTATTGCAATAAAAAATTTCACATTTTTTGGATATTTGGCTGGGAGCGTCATGAACACCGAAAAATTTCTAACTCCTATTCCAACCAAACTCAATTTTCTTATGTAAAATCCGACGCTGATCACGAATACATGTAGCGCTTTTCAAAATTCCAATTAGATCAAAAGTTATTGCAATAAAAAATTTCACATTTTTTGGATATTTGGCTGGAGACGTCATGAACACCGAAAAATTTCTAACTCCTATTCCAACCAAACTCAATTTTCTTATGTAAAATCCGACGCTGATCACGAATACATGTAGCGCTTTTCAAAATTCCAATTAGATCAAAAGTTATTGCAATAAAAAATTTCACATTTTTTGGATATTTGGCTGGAGACGTCATGAACACCGAAAAATTTCTAACTCCTATTCCAACCAAACTCAATTTTCTTATGTAAAATCCGACGCTGATCACGAATACATGTAGCGCTTTTCAAAATTCCAATTAGATCAAAAGTTATTGCAATAAAAAATTTCACATTTTTTGGATATTTGGCTGGAGACGTCATGAACACCGAAAAATTTCTAACTCCTATTCCAACCAAACTCAATTTTCTTATGTAAAATCCGACGCTGATCACGAATACATGTAGCGCTTTTCAAAATTCCAATTAGATCAAAAGTTATTGCAATAAAAAATTTCACATTTTTTGGATATTTGGCTGAGACGTCATGAACACCGAAAAATTTCTAACTCCTATTCCAACCAAACTCAATTTTCTTATGTAAAATCCGACGCTGATCACGAATACATGTAGCGCTTTTCAAAATTCCAATTAGATCAAAAGTTATTGCAATAAAAAATTTCACATTTTTTGGATATTTGGCTCTGAGACGTCATGAACACCGAAAACATTTCTAACTCCTATTCCAACCAAACTCAATTTTCTTATGTAAAATCCGACGCTGATCACGAATACATGTAGCGCTTTTCAAAATTCCAATTAGATCAAAAGTTATTGCAATAAAAAATTTCACATTTTTTGGATATTTGGCTGGAGACGTCATGAACACCGAAAACATTTCTAACTCCTATTCCAACCAAACTCAATTTTCTTATGTAAAATCCGACGCTGATCACGAATACATGTAGCGCTTTTCAAAATTCCAATTAGATCAAAAGTTATTGCAATAAAAAATTTCACATTTTTTGGATATTTGGCTGGAGCGTCATGAACACCGAAAACATTTCTAACTCCTATTCCAACCAAACTCAATTTTCTTATGTAAAATCCGACGCTGATCACGAATACATGTAGCGCTTTTCAAAATTCCAATTAGATCAAAAGTTATTGCAATAAAAAATTTCACATTTTTTGGATATTTGGCTGGAGAGCGTCATGAACACCGAAAACATTTCTAACTCCTATTCCAACCAAACTCAATTTTCTTATGTAAAATCCGACGCTGATCACGAATACATGTAGCGCTTTTCAAAATTCCAATTAGATCAAAAGTTATTGCAATAAAAAATTTCACATTTTTTGGATATTTGGCTGAGACGTCATGAACACCGAAAAATTTCTAACTCCTATTCCAACCAAACTCAATTTTCTTATGTAAAATCCGACGCTGATCACGAATACATGTAGCGCTTTTCAAAATTCCAATTAGATCAAAAGTTATTGCAATAAAAAAAATTCACATTTTTTACATATTTGACTTGAGACGTCATGAACACCGAAAAACTTTCTAACTCCTATTCCAACCAAACTCAATTTTCTTATGTAAAATCCGACGCTGATCACGAATACATGTAGCGCTTTTCAAAATTCCAATTAGATCAAAAGTTATTGCAATAAAAAATTTCACATTTTTTGGATATTTGGCTGGGGAGCCGTCATGAACACCGAAAACATTTCTAACTCCTATTCCAACCAAACTCAATTTTCTTATGTAAAATCCGACGCTGATCACGAATACATGTAGCGCTTTTCAAAATTCCAATTAGATCAAAAGTTATTGCAATAAAAAATTCACATTTTTTGGATATTTGGCTGAGACGTCATGAACATCGAAAAATTTCTAACTCCTATTCCAACCAAACTCAATTTTCTTATGTAAAATCCGACGCTGATCACGAATACATGTAGCGCTTTTCAAAATTCCAATTAGATCAAAAGTTATTGCAATAAAAAATTTAATTTTTTGGATATTTGGCTGATGAGACGTCATGAACACCAAAACTTCTAACTCCTATTCCAACCAAACTCAATTTTCTTATGTAAAATCCGACGCTGATCACGAATACATGTAGCGCTTTTCAAAATTCCAAATAGATCAAAGTTATTGCAAAAAAAATTTCACATTTTTTGGATATTGAGACGTCATGAACACGAAAAATTTCTAACTCCTATTCCAACCAAACTCAATTTTCTTATGTAAAATCCGACGCTGATCACGAATACATGTAGCGCTTTTCAAAATTCCAATTAGATCAAAAGTTATTGCAATAAAAAAATTTCACATTTTTGGATATTTGGCTGGGGGAGCCGTCATGAATACAAAAACTAACTCCAACCAAACTCAATTTATGTAAAAATCAACGCTGATCACGAATGCATGTAGCGCTTTTAAAAATTCCAATTAGATCAAAAGTTATTGCAATAAAAAAATTTACATTTTTTGGATATTTGGCTCAGAGCCGTCATGAA
>BMAO01033922.1:0-18052 GCA_019973975.1 Trichonephila clavata
TTTTCTTTGTTGTCCCATTACTGCTGATATTGATACAGAAACTGAGGAGCTACAGCTTGAAATTGACTCGAAATCAGATCACAATGTGAAGAAAATTTTTAATACTAAGGAACTGACTTTTACAAATTTTTATCAGCTGAAAAATTTCCATGTATGAAGACATTTGCCTGGAAATTGTTCTTTATATTTTAGTCGACATATATTTGAGAGCAAAATTTTCCTTGCATGTAGGTAAAAAAGAGTAAAATTGGCTGTCATAAACTTGCAAGCTTTGATAAGGATTTTAACAAGCAATAGCTCACTGCTGATTTAAAAAAATTGTAGAAAAGTATAATAAGGTATATTTGTCTCATTAAGGTATACGAGTACCCCAAAATTTTGAATTTTGCCAAAAATTGACAAATTTTTTATGATTTTATTTTATAGGCCATCTTATTAGCTTTATAAAAATACCAAGTTTATTATTTCCCATTTACTAGAACAAAAACTACAAGTGTTTTAGTTAAAGCAGATGTCTTTACTTTAAGAAAGTTGTCATACTCGAAACCTGATTTTTTTCAAAATGATCAAACGGGGACAACAATTGCTCAAAGAGTTTTGAAGATAATTAACTGAAATTTTTCGTGTAAGTTCTGTACAATAATCGAATTGTTTTAACGTTCAGATTTATCAATCACTGTTTTATTACAAAATTTACAGTCCTTTATGTTAATGTAATCACTGTTTTTAAGCAATTTCATATAATAGCTAAGATAAAGAGCTCTAGATTTTGTAAAAACTAAAATATCTCTTTTGCTGAAGGTCATTTCAAAAATGAATGACACAGGAACACATCAGAATTGAAAAATTTAAAATTTGTTAACTTTTGGTACAGAATGGTCCCCGTTTATGCTATTTTTTTTTAATTTACCAATTTTCCCCATTTTAGTAATAATAACTTCTTTTTCTCTTCTTAATTTTAGCACATTTTTCTTAAAATGTACTAAAAAAATCTAAGAACCACAAAAAAATTCACGTATCCCCATTTTTTTTTTAAAAAAAAGTTTTCACAAGTAGTCGGACACTTTAAAATAATTCTGAAGTTATATGTGCTTGCAGCTATAGACGGTATGAAGTTAGCACTGTAAATAAATTAAATAAAACTGCCACTTAAATATTTAAGTTTTATTTGATATTTTTTATAATGAATGGAATGATTTTTAAAAGGTGAGGCCCTCCGGTATCCTCCACTCCCACAATGTGGTCCGTGAGCCAAATCAAGTTGCCTTCCCAAGGTATAGATGAACAGTGAGTGAGTGAATCTTGACGTCGTACTACTCAGCTACTCGAGGGCTTTTGGCGACGGCCCTCGTAATTTTGAACCATGATCAAGAAACGAGGACTACACCTGAACTGGCATCACTCTTCCCCCTGGTATAGATGAAACAAACAGTAATTGTATATCTTAATCAGAAGAGAATAACACTATTGGAAATAAATCAGAAATTGATTTTAGGCTGTATTGAATGGTACTAATATACACACACAACCATGATTGGAAATTTCCTTAAGTACATATAAGTTAAAATATCTAAACCTTTGGCATGGTGTAGAAGTTTAGATAGTGCGATTTCAAGTTTAGGTGTCTTCATCACATGATTGAGATTCAAAATTAAGAGGTCTTACCCCAATAACTCGCATGTTGCTTTAAATTGCAAAACGTTAAGAAACAATCTCAATCAACAATTCAGGTAAACATGCAGTTTGAAATTTCCTTACATGAATTTTCCTTGAATAATATACTATTACTAGCTGGTATACCCGCTCTTCGGAAGGGTGAGTTGAAAAATTAAACAATACAGATTGAAGGATAAAGAAGTTTTTTAGATTATTATTAATTTTATGTGAATTGAAAATTAAACTAAAAAAGATTTTTGCATATCTAAGCTGAACAAAAAAAAAAATTTTTTTTAATTTAAAGTCTGAAGGTCTAATAGCTTATAAAACGAATTTTTTTTTATTTATAATGGCCTCGTAACTCCTTGTTGGTCATTTTTGAAAACCTTCCTAAGCTTATGTATGCTCCAGTAAAAGTAACACATTGTTAAAAATTTTGTGTAAGGAAAGCTTAAAATAGTGTAAATAATTTATACCTGGATACCTTTAATACGTTAATATTACTTTCTGTTGTATTTATTTTATGTTAAAATTATAATATTCGCAAACAACGTCGTTCCTTACATTATAATGGTGATTCAATGGAAACATATTGAAAGGTTGGTGATAGAGCTAAGTTGGCATCATTTTGGCGACCACGTTGGCAACTTGGCAATTGATTGAACGGTGCAGATGTTTATATGCTATAGAGCCACCTATTAGAGATCTGTAACAAAGATAATAGCACAAAAACCTTCTCCATAACAAATTACATATACAAGCCAATTTTCATAGTGATCGGCAAAACCGTGTTGGAGTTAAGCGATCTTATATTTACACAAACATATGGCACATATAATGGGTTGGAGGGAAAGTTCTGTCGTATTTAAGGAAATATTTGAGCTCGTTTATAAAAATACGTGTTTGATATTAATCAAATTATATATGCTCCGTTATTTTCTTACAACTTGTTGCCATCTTTCAGGTAACTTGTGAATTCCTGTTTTGTAGAAGTTCTTGTCCTTGGAGTTAAAATAGTCAGCAACTGCCTTAGAAACACTTTCAAAAGACTTGAATTTTTTTCCCGTTAAATAGTTTTGTAGAGATCTGGACAGGTAATAATCAGATGGTGCAATGTCAGGTGAATGCGGTGGGTGACTAAGGACTTACCATCCTAACGCATTCAGTTTTTGTTGTGTCACCATTGCAGTATGCGGTCGAGCATTATCGTGGTGGAACATTATTCCTTTTCTACACGCTAATGCAGGCCTTTTTCTTTGATAGCTGCATTCAATTTATCCAGCTGATTGGAGTACAAATCCGCGTTAATAGTTTTTCCCTGTTTCAGCAATTCGTAGTACACTGGACCTTTCTGGTCCCACCACAAACAAAGCAGTACTTTTCGTCGATGGATACTTGGTTTTGGAACTGTGCTGATGATGTTCCTGGTTTGCAGTAAGATTTTTTTCTCTTAATATTCTCGTAAAGAATCCACTTTTCATCTCCAGTAACCAGCTTGTCCAAAAAACGGCTCCACGTTTTGTCTAATCAGATGTGATGAACACATTCTTACACGATCAGACAAATTCTTTTCCGTTAGTTCATGTGGAACCCAAACACTTTGCTTTAACACAAACCCAAGAGATTTAATGTGATCTCCAACAGTTGTATGATGAATGCCAAACTCTTCTGCAATTTCTCGACTTGTTTAATGTGGATTATTTTCCAACATGGATCGCAAAACATCATTATCGATCTTGGATGGTCGTCCAGATCGATCACTTTCTTGGAACGAAATTTGCTAAACCATCTTTGACAAGTACGAACATTTACAATATCTTTTCCAAATACCAAACATAAATTTTTACATACAACCGATGAATGCTTCCTTTTTGGAATTCATACAAAATGCAGTGTCGTAAATGCATTTTATATACTGACATGTTTTTCACTCTAAATATCACAAGTAAATGATGAACGGTAAAAATAAGGCTCCTTTTATATTATACAGCAGCTGAAAAAACAAAAAATCCAAATGACTCACTAGCCAGATGTTTTTTCTTTATTTACAAGAAAAATCACCTGCCTATTTAAAATACGACAGAACTTTCCCTCCAACCCATTATATATATATATCGTTTTGTTTGTGCTAATATTTAAAAACTTTAAATATTTTAATTGTTATTGCAAAAACTTGAACAGTCAAGGAATGCTCTCACTTTCTTCTCAGAATAAGTTTTTTTTATTCTGATATTATCTATGAAATTAGTTTTATTACGAATAAATTTTGAATGGCGCCCAGTCAATTCAAATTTTGGTAAAAAAATGTCCTAATAAAATTAATTTTTATCTCTTTTTCTCCCGAATCAAGTTTTCTTCTTGAATAGTCTTACATTTTTTTTTTCCAAATTCATTTAAACTTCACTCTTACAGTTTTTGTCAACAGGAAAAATTCGTTTGTTTTACTTTCACCTTGAAGTTCTTATGACGAACCTATTTTACAATTAACTCATGTAATTCCATTATTCGAGCTAAGAGAAGCAAATGACTTTAACTGTACTAAAGTCTGAAGTAATCTTTAGACTGCAGTTAATTAGGAAGCTTTTAAACTTAAAGTAGAAATTACGGGGACAATGTTAGAGCACTAGTACAAGCTTAGAATCAAATGTTCTAAACTCCAAATGATTTAGCAAGAGCAAAAAGTGGTTTTTTGGACTATTGTTTTCTGTGCTTTGTTCTTCATGTGTATACTTCACGAAAATGTCTTGTAAGTTAAAGAATATTTGCAATTCTCAGTCTTTCCCTTTTTGTGTTTGAGTTTACTTGAGAGTTAATTATGTTTGTTTCTAGATTTACTGAAAAGGTAGACTTAGTGGTTCTATACAATTTTAGAATTAAATGATATAAAAGAACATTAAAAAATTTTGTAATAGTTTTTAGTATGAATTCTAATAATAATTTCTAGTCTTAGCACGTTTTAAAATTTTTTTTATAATTGATTTATTGAAACGTGTCAATGAAACTTATGGATCCATATTTTGTTCTTTTTTATATCCTGTATCAAAAATATGTATTGAAAAAACATAGGCTGAGATATAAGTTTAAGGCTAAACAGTTAAAAAAAATTGGGGGGGGGGGAGAGAAATTAACAGTAAAAATAGTTTATGTTTTATATTTGGATTATATTATTAAGTTGATTCTGTAAGTAAAAAGTCAGTATGGCCAGCCATTTTTCTGCAATTTAAAAAAAAAATTAGAAATTTTTGTAGTTTTTTCAAACCTTTATAAAAAATGCTCACTTTAAAAAAATTCTGTCATTTTAAGCGATTTTTATTTCTTAGATTATTGTAAGCAAAAGATAGTATGGATTTTCAAATCTATTTCCTTGTTGACTTTTAATAATTATTTTTCTAACTAAACCTGGAAAACACACGTAATTTTTTTAAATATTAACTATATAATTTTTTAAAGAAAGTAACTAGAGATCTCAGACTTAAATCTATATTAACTTTTATAGAACATACGTTTGGCAGTATATACCAAAAATTTCAAGACACTATCTTGAACTAAAAAAGCCTTAGGGATTCGAGAAAAACACTTAAATATTCAAAATTAAAAGTCTGAGAAAAACACATTTAAAGTTTGCAAAGGCATAAAACAAAACTTATAATTCCTGTAAAGCTCTAATTTTTTAATATGTTATTTTCCTATGTACGTTCTAAATTAAAATACTATTTTAATTACATATGGAAAATAATTTTTTTTTTAATTCAAAATATATTTTTGCATAATATTGATAGCATTTGTTACGGCGACCGATTATTCAGTTTAATCTTAACCTAATATTTTTACAAGTTTTTTGAAACAAAGACTTTATGTACAAAATAATAATGCTACTAACTTAAGCTTAAAGTTGCCAATTGTGTACATAAAATTTAATTTTTTTTCAGTTTCAAATTGGGGCAGTTTAGCAATTTTGAGTAGATGTTGCACGACTTTAAAATATTATAATGTAGTACTTCAGTATGTTTACTATAATGGAGTTACGTACATGATGGAAATATTCAGTTTTATCAGCAATACTTGTATTCGGAAGTCTAATTGCATTATCAACTGAGGGCAATTTTAGATTTATTATTTTCAGTAGTATTCCATCCTTTCGAAATATTTTTTCTTATAGCCAATTGAGAACGTTTGGCCATGGCATTTTCTCAAAAGGAAAGAATTGATGATAAAGCTTCTAAGTTATATAAATTATTCTTTAAACAGAATTTTGGTTTGAAAGCAATATGAATTAAGTAATTATAAGAACTAAAAAAACTCCAAAAAATCAAGCAGAAATGATTTTAGTAAGGAAAATTTAAATTACTAATCATTTCGCACTGAAAAAGTTGATTGTACTCACAAATATTTCAATTACATCAATTGATAGTGGGAAAAACCAAAACCTAAAATGAGAAAACTTCAAATATCTTAAAAACTAATTTATTATTAAATCTGAAATTTGGTAGCAAGCTGCACAATAATATGGGCCACAAGTAAATTCAGCCACGTATCGCTGAAGACAAAAATTCCCCCTACATGCCTCAAGAAGCTGAACAGTATGACGTTAATATTCACTCACTCAAGAAAAAATTCAAAAAACGTTTTTCGGTATATTTGAGATTTTAGGGTACTGTGTAGCCTTGAAACTTATTTATTTTCAAATTTGAGATGAGAAAATAGTAAATTTATTATACATGTAACTTACTTCTTAGAAATTAATTATAATTCAATAGTAAAAATGCTTCAATAAAGGCCAAATAACGTTTAAAATTGCCATGGATTTTTTCTTTTATTGGAAAGTTTAGTCATAAGAGTTCATGCTGCAAATCTAGACTAAATCTTTTATGAAGTCTACGTAGCATATATTGTATTTTAAATTTTTGAACCACCTCAAATCTTCTAATTAATTTAATCTTAAATTATTGTTTGAAAGCTTTTCTCAAAAAGACACTCTACAAGTAACTGTACATTACAAATGTTATTAGTTTTAAAAAAATAAGGTTCATTTGACATTTTAATTAAATATACTTCACAAATCACATGCATGTTTCTTCTAAAAACAAAATGGTATTCTTAATTGAGAAAAATAAATGTAGAAATAAAGCCAAAAAGCCTTCCAATTTCAAAAACAGTTACTAAATTTTAGTCACAGATTTGTCTAGGGGCGTTAGACAACCAAAAATGTTACATAAAAAAGGATGAAGGGAAGTTAACTGATAAATAGTAAAGAACAATTCTCTTGAAAATGTGAATTTGAATCATTTACGTTTTTTAAAGAGAAATAACGAACAGTCGAATATTTTATTAAAAGTATTCTGAATGATTTCTAAACCATTGTTTAAGGGTTTACATAACTCTAACAATATTCCTACAAAAATATCATTGTAAATTTTCTATCTTTCTAAAAATTGAAAGTATAAATGTTTAGAAAATTGCGATGATCTGAACTTATAGACGAAAACAAATTTAATTTAGAAAAATAACATGATTATGATTTTCAAATATGCAATCTTAAATTCAAATTCAAAAAGGAAATACAATTGTGCCAAATAAAATTGGTGAAACTCTAAAATACTACAGAATTTTTCTACTTCCATTTCAATTCAAGAGAAACCACACAAAAGATTTTGAATCACAGAAATTAAATTTTAACTATATTGGTTTGTACCCATTTACGATTTTTGTACGGTATTGTGAATAGAAATGTAGAAGAAGCCCTAAGACTGCACACAGAAATAAATTCCTCGCATCTAAATTTTGTCTTGTATATCCATATGAAAAGTCTTTTCTATTTTTAGCAATACATCTTTATATTAAATATGTGAAGCCATTATTATTATTGACAATACTTCTCATCGACTATTTCCATAATTCGTTTATTACATTTAAAATTTCCTTTAGAATATTTATGTATTAAATTTGTTCAGTAAAATTTGATATGAAAATTATTTTTACATCCATTATTTGATCTTCTGTGCTTTAATTTTTAGCAAAATAATCCCTTAGTGGTTTTCTTTCCTCACCTTTTTTTATGTTAATAGTGCTTGTTCGATGTGTTTTATTGCCTGAGGTCACGTAAAGGTCATGTAATGAATTTTAAACGAGTTAATGTTGATAATTTGTATCAAATATTTTTAAATATATATACTGTGGACCCCAAAAGTGTTCGTACACCTGCAATTTCATATAAAATTTCACATTTTCGACTAATAAAAATTAATATATTGGAATTGTAAATTTTTTATGATATCCGCAACTTATTCTTAATGGAATAGCATAATCAATTTTTAAAAAATAATATAGCTATTTTTTTAGAAAATTATAAATTAAAAAGGTATTAAAAAATCACGCCACAAAAGTCTTCGTATACTTCAAAAAAAATCTGAACATAGCTTTGAATATTGTATTTGTTTCTTAATTTTTTACCTAATATCTTTTATCGTCCACAACAACTTTTGAGTATCTTTGTATAGATTTAATCGTTTCATCTTGGCATTCAGTTTCACGTTCACCCGTATAGTTTCCGTTCCCGTAAGAATACGGGAATAAAATATAGCCTATGTTACTCAACGTTAATGTAGCTTTCCATTAGTGAAAGAATTTTTAAAATCGCACCAGCCGTTTCTGAGATTAGCCGGAACAAACAGACAGACAGACAGACAGATAGACAGACAGACAGACAGACAAAAATTTTAAAAATTGGTTTTTTGTTATGAGTACCGTATATACTTTTAGTGCATTAAGTAAAAAGCTGCTAATTTGAAATTACAAACAGACACTTCAAATTTATTTGTATAGATTATCACCAAATATGTTTTACTAATCTTAAATCAGGTTTTTTAGAATGTTTTTTCAGAATTTGGGGACAGTTATAGGGACACCACGGTGTACATTGAGAGCAGTGAGCTTGACGTCATTACCGTTTTAGAGAGTAAAGCCGTCTCTAACATCCAAATTTTGGGCAGATAATTCAATATTGCTCTTTAAAATATTTAAATAAAGCTCTTGATTCAAAATATAATTTAAAAAAATACCAAATTACCTAATTCTGGAGCGAATTTACACCCCCACGCCAGAACACCTTATTTTTATGCTTCATTGTTCGAACTAGATTCTTAGGATTAAGTTTCCGAAAATTGAACATTAACAGAAAATTGGTTGACAGAAAATTCAACATTTTTGGCTCCGGCGGGTGTATAATAGTTGGTAAATGAAAATTCAATGAATTTATGTGGGGGGAAAAAAGACTTCCACCCCCACGCTTTAGCATGGAGGTGAAGGTGTTCTGGCACGAGGGTATAAATTGGCTTCAGGATTAGGTAATTTGGTATTTTTTGATAATATTGTGAATCATGAGCGCTATTGAAATATTTTAAAGAGCAATTTTAAGTTATCTGCCCAAAATTTGGATATTAGAGACGGCTTTATTTTCTGAAACGGTAATGACGTCAAGCGCACTACTATCAATGTGCATAGCTGGTGTCCCTATAACTTTCCCCAAATTCTGAAAACACATTCTAAATCACTTGATTTAAGATTAGTAGAACATATTTGCCAAAAATTTGATCTTTAAAAAGGAAAACACAGTACATATAAAAACAAAACGTGAAGTATAAACAATGATTACAGTAGAATGGAGGAATATCGATGTTGAAATTACCAAAAACCGATTAAATCTATACCAAAGTGTTGAAAAGTTGTTGTGAACGACGAAAGATATTAAAAAGTAAAAAATTAAGAAACAAATACAATATTTAAAGTTATATTGAGGGTTTTTTTTTTTTTTTTGAAGTGTACAAAGACTTTTGTGGCGTAATTTTTTAGTAATGTTTTTGTTTTTTAATTTTTTTAAAAAATAGTTATATTATGTTTTAAAAATTGATTACGCTATTCCATTATGAACAAGTTGCAGATATCATAAAAAAATTACAATTCCGATATATTAATTTTTATTAGCCAAAAATGTGAAATTTTATAAGAAATTACAGGTGTACGAACACTTTTGGGGTCCACTGTATATATGTTTAAATTATTTCATAATCTTTTAAATGTTACTGGAAGCTTCACATAATTTATGCTGTTTTTTCAGTTTTAATGAGTTACTTATTATTTTCTTGTGAATAAGAATAATTTTGAATAATATTAAACCATTGATAAAGCAGCGATCAAGCTGTAATTTTATAAAATATTTGAATAGCTTTTTAGATAAAAACTATGCTAAAAGTTAGAATAGATAACAAGAAAATTAATTAAATATGATAAATTTATGAAACAACAACTAATTTTTAAACTTTTATTCTATAGGAATTTCATCAATTCATAAATTTAAATTTTATAACATTTTTAAATTCAAATTTTACTTCGATTATTAATTTATTAATAAAATGAAATAATATGTTTGAAAGCAATATATAATTATTCTCTATTAACCCTTTGTAAATCTCATTAAAATTCAATTCATTAAGACAATTTCCGTAAATTGGCTCCATTTATTGTAAATTTTAACTGAAAATGCATTTTCAATTAAATTATTTTTTATTCATTAAAACACTTCTTAATAAAAATGTTAAATTGCAATCTGGTACCGTTCCTTAATGCAAATTTTGTATTGTAATCTGGCAACCTCTGCGCAGGTTTTTTAAAATAAAATTTAAATTGAGTCTGAATATTCTTAATGTCTACTTTTTTTTCTAAAACTTGATTAATTTTAATTTGTATTTTCCTTATTAATATTAAAAGGAGAAAGGAATAAATAATCCTAAAATATTGTAAATGACAACTAAATAAAAAAATGGAAATAACTTTTTTTACAGGAAAAAAAATAAGTTATTTCTACTATTTAAAATGTCTAAATTTTATAAGAAAATTATTTATGCCAGTGGTAGATTCAAATCATTTTATAATTTGAAATGTATCTTAATATTTAGTTTATTTAATTAAACTAAAGCAATTGGATGTTATAAAAAAAGCTACACATGAAATTAAGATAAGAAATCTAACTTCGAAATTTGAAACAGTGTCGTAAATAAAGACTTACATATAATAGTAAATTTTTCTGACATTTCAATCTTTTAAAAAAATTCATGAACTCTTACATAGTTATATAAAGTATAAGTAATCGTAAAAATTTTCAAACAAGTAGAAATCATCTTTGCAAGACCTGAAAATGATATTATGCGCCAATGCATCTCAAACCTCCATCATTGGAAGGTTTATTTATTCCTTTTCTCCCAGCCCCCAATACATCTCATACGCACATCTACGTAGAAAACGATTGCACTGGGGAGCGAAACGAGTAACTTTTTATTGGCAGTTAGGGATTAAATATAAACCGTACAATTAACAATTTTTTTATATAATTGTATATATTGTACATAATTTTTATATATTATATATCCATGGGGTCCCTGGTAATTATCAAAAAACTGTTTTTTTTCTTAACTTAATATTTTTAAATTAATTATAAAATACATTGTGCAGCACTGATACATTTATAAGTGTATTATATCAGTGTAAATGGGTATTTTATTACATTTTTTGTATTTTGTTAACTTTCAGTAAATTAATAATATTTTCAAAAAAACTTTTGTTTTTGACTTTTTAATATGCTTGGGCTCCTTGCACAGTTTGAGAAGCGCTATTATACGCTTAAAATAAGCAAAAGTATTATTTCAATCGATTCCTGAAGTAATATCTTTTTCACCGTCAACTGACATTCTCATCAAACTTAAAATTTTAAATTAGTCTTTACTATCTTTGTGTGTAAAAAATATTCTTTAACTGAAATATGTAGATTGTTGAAAGTGAAAATAATTTTACCCTTTCCCGGCTATTCCACAGCTGAGCACGGGCAGGTGACAAGTCCCATCCTGGCTCATCCCAAGAGTAGCTTGAGCGCGAAAAACATTTACACCCAGGGTGGGCAGACTTTTCCAGGGTACGGGCTACTTTTAATTTTTTCAAGGTGTTGCGGTCCACCCACTATCAGTGGATCAGTGGTACACATAAAGGGGGTCCACAAGTCCGGACACTCCCTCCCTTCCTCCATAGCAAATTATTTTTTTCCGTTTGATTATAATCCCATGTATATAGTACATAAAATGTAAGTATTTGTTGTTAATATTTTTTTTAATTATTAATGCTAATTATTTATACAATAATATATTTCTTGCTGTTCTTTGTTCCCGACAATCTACAAGATGAATATGTGTGTGTGTGTGTGTGTGTGTGTGTGTGTGTGTGTGTGTGTGTGTGTGTGCGTGCGTGCGTGCGTGCGTGCGTGCGTGCGTGCGTGCGTGCGTGCGTGCGCGTGTGTGTGCATTTATGTGTGTGTGTGTGTGTGTTTGGCAGCGTATTGAGGTAGGATATAAAAATTGTGCACATTCAAGTCTAAGCCCACGCGCCGCGCCCCCTTTGAAAAATTCACGAGTGCGCCCACTGCCCAGGGTCGTAAGTGTGGTGAGGTAAGGAAAAAGTCAACAATACTTATTATAACAGCAATAAATACGAAATATGTATTTACCTACGTAAATAAAAGGAAAAACTCATTTATTTAAGCTGCGTTTAAAGCAAAACGCAAAATACAAACATAGTAATAATAGCCACAAATATAATATCTAATGAAGCATTTGTTATCAAACAATTCAAAACACATTAAAAATAAAACATTTTCATCTAAAGTTAGTTCTTGTAATTACAATCAGTAGAATACTTAGTCTGCGTACTGTCAGCCAATCTTTAATATTTCCGTTTACAATTACTAATGGCTAATCTTCAGGCGGTTACTCCAAATTGTCTTGGAGGTCCACCGTGCGATCGCGATCGATCTAATGCCCACCCTGGATTTACACTGTGCAATCGGTCTTTCCATAATTACTTCACATGTATTTGCTATGGTTTCGAATGAATGAAAAGTACCACGCGGTGGAATTTTCTGCAGAAAGATTACGTCCTTCTGCCGAGCACCTCCCTTCACGCTTGTCTGAAAGACACTTCATTAACTACATTCCCCAAACAGGGAAGAAAACTAATCCAACACGACAGTGTATTATTTGCTGTTCAAAGAGAGACAGTAAAGGGTAGAAGGTAAGAAGAGATTAAGATTCTACTGTCCGGATTGTGATGTTGGATTATGAGCAGTACTCTGTGTTTTCGAATTTATCATACACGATCAAATTTTGATTAATAATCTCATAATCATTTATTTGAATGCAAGAGATGTGAACAAAATTTGGAATACAAGATAAAGGCAAGGTTATATTTTTTTATTTATAGCTAGTGAGAACTGATTGCAAAGTCTAATGATTTCTGGAATAAAAAAAAATCTAACTTTACAGGCACATTACTTATCTATTTAAAAATATTTTTTGCCTTAATTTTTAAGAAATTTTGTATGTGAATGGTGCTATTGTTTAAAAAGATATACATTTTTGAAAATAAGCATAAAAAAATTGACAAAATGTGATCCATAATCAAAAAATGAAATGAACCTGGAAGGGGTTAAGCATTTGAGTTACTTATTTTTCAATAATTATCTATTAGTTTGGTCTAACTAATACGATATATATAAAATATTAACTCATATTTGGATACTACTTGGACTATTCGTTCTTTCTTTTCTAGAGATAAAGGAATTTTTTTTAAAAAGTTCCTTTAATTTTAATTAACAAATATTAAATTTTTAATAAATTTTATAAAAATTAAAATTTAATTTTTGAATGAAGTTTTTTGATGATTTGTTTGAACAAGTAATAAACCCTTGTTTTACAATACAAAACAAACAAATGAATAAATACAACAAAAATGAGCTATTATATGTCGTCACATAATACTTCAGAAAGGTATTTACAGTAGTCTCAAGGAGACGAAAAAAGAAAATGCCGAAAATTTGCTCACTGATTGTAAAATTAAAATTTTGTTTAAGACTCACTAATCGATACCTTTTTCCGTATCTTAAAAGAGACCTTCAAGTTTATTTTGAAAACTGCTTAAATACGTCGTCATTGACTATTTAGGTTTCTAAATGGGAGCTATTTAAAAACAAGTTATAATATAAAAAATTTAAGTCAACTCCTACTTAGATCAACAAAGAGAAAAAATTTATTTTACTTACGTTTTATTAAATAGTTACTATCAATATAAATATGTATATACTTATGACAGAATAATAATATTAAGTGGCAAAATGGAAAGCTATTTGCCTACCTTGCAATTTTCCATTTTCCTTTCTATATATGGTGTTGGACTATTTTTTGTTAATATTTATTCATTAATTAAATTTAATTATTCTAATAAAATAGTATAGTAAAAAATAAAGAAAACATTCTCAGAAATTAGGCCAGACCAAGTGAAATTCGAACCCATGACATTTGGATTAGAAATCCAACGCGCTATCCATTGCGCTACAGGGCACAATGAACGATTTTCCTTTCTATATGCTGTTGGACTATTATTTTTGTTTGTTATTATTTATTCATTTTTTAAAACTAAATTAATGAACAAATATTTGAAAAAACTTTATTAGCATCAAGTGTTCTCCACTACAAGTTTAAAAAATGTATTTGAACTTGAATGGATAAATAGTAAGTATTTTATTAACGACTGAAAATTTGAACAAGATACATACATATATATATATATATATATATATATATATATATATAATATAGTAGGGAGAGAGTGAACTAAATATCACAAATTGAAATAAAGTATCGAAAATCGACGTTTTAAAGTGTCCTTTTCAAAAATTCACTAAAACTCGTCCAACTAGATTTGCACTGAAGAAGTATTCAGTTAAACACAATTTAAGCTTCATAAAACTATCTCTATCTAACAGATGGAGGAAGAATTGGAATCCTATAACATTACGATCGAAATTTAAGTACTAAAGTATGCTAAAAACCACTGACGTATGATAATCACTCAACATTGAATGAATACTATAAACTAATTTCGAAAATTTTATTTCTAGATACACACCATCATAAAGCCAAAAATTAAATTTTGCTCCAATGCACCATATTCCACTGGTCTGGACTTTTCTGTCTTTGCGTTACGCCTACGCAACCAATACAAAGACATGGAAAACTTTTTCTTTTATTAATTCAGATACTGAGTGTTACATAGTATAAGAAATACAATTTAGTATAAAATTGCTTAAATACCAATGTGTTCCTTATAAAATAGAATTTTCAAAATAGAAAGAAAAGAACGTACATATAATAAGAAATTTTGTTAGAAGAAACTTTGAGCTTAGTTTTGTCAAGTCTTTTTAAACTAAACTAAAAAGTTATCTTCACATTTTGTTTGTTAATTCAAGTAACTTCGGCAGAGTAATTAATGATCTTTTCCCTTGGAAAAAAACAATTTCTTTTCATGCTGGTGTTATTAATCGGAACCACATTAATAATCATAAAACGAAATGATAAATTAATTCATTACATTAAGGAACTTTGTTCTTTAAGGCATTTATTCTTTTTCTTTCAAATTAATTTATGCCATAAGATGTTTAAAATTGGTTTTAGAATTGATTAAATTTATATTTATGACTATGATTTGAATTTTTTTAACATCTCTAAATGTGAACTTTAGCGTTCGTGTAAAAAAAATTACTGTCCTATAATAGCACTCTAGTAATATTTCTTAAGAGAAATTTGGCATTCAGTTTTCATTTTTCCCATGCTTATACATTTTTCATAAGAAACTTGACAGAGATTATAAGTAAATTACGATAAATTTATGTGGTGCCTTACTGACTCTTTTGCGTGTCCATGAATTTTCTCAAAAAATAATCGTTCTAGTTAAATTGCTTGCAATAGTAAGCCTAACATAAGAAAAAACATTATTGAAAATCAGTAACGATGAAAATTCTTAAGAAATACTTGAATTATTATTGTTTTATCGAACTAATATTGTGTTGCCTCTTCTGTTTATTATCATTAGTTATAAGTTATTAAGAACTATGAATATAAAAAAATAAATAAAATAATTAAATACTGTAGCATTTTCAGTTTTTCTTTTTCTTTTCTTTTTTTGAAAATTAACGTTTTAGAAAATTTTGAAAGAAGTAAGAGAATAATCATGACATTTGAACCAAAGATTAAACAACAAAAAGCATTAATCTGAAACGTTTAAAGTTCAATGCGAACATTAATCTGAAATGTTTGCAAAAACCTTTAATCTTTTATGCTGCATTATGCTTAAGTTTTTGCTTGTGTTTTTATTATAGGCACCCTACTAAGTAACACGAGGGCTATTCGCGACGGATCACTTAATTTCGAACCTTGGTCAAACGACGAGGATGACACCTGAGCCCCAACAGATTTAGCATGCATCATCTCCTCTACACGGCGGGTCTTCAGATACACTGAGGCTCCAATTTTTGACATGCCCGCTACGAGTTCTTTTTGGCAACAACAGCGACATTTTTTGCTTGCATTGAAAAAGTAATTAAGCTACCAGCTTGAACTTTTAAGTATTTACATTAAATTTAATATAATTTAAGTGTTACCATAAGAATTCAAAAATTAATAGAAAGAATTTTGATCCAACTAAAATAAGAATTTCTTTCATAGAATATATTTCCCTACTTTCCCTAAATGAATTCTTTATAAAATATGGATACACAAGAATTGACAAAAACCGTTAAGTTACTCTTTTGTTATTACTTCTTAAAATTAAGATAAGGTAAGAGTGAGACACGAATATCACCAAGACAAATGAACTTTAATGAGTATTATACAAAAAAAAAAGAAGCGATTCTTAAGCTAAGGGAAAACGGATTACATCTGTCACGTTATAGCATAGTTGGTCGTTTCATAATCTCTTGGTTCTCGCAATATATTAAAATTCTAATCAGTTATAACAGAAACATCGACTATAGTTTTCAAAGCAAGAAGTAAAAAGGAATTTGTAATCTGCGAATACTCATAAACTATCTATTGGAAGGTAAAATGTAGTATTCAAAATTGTAAGACTAATGACTTTGTCTTGTTTTAATGCTGATACCTTTTATTTCCAGATACGTATTACTGTTGGAAAATATTTAACACATACTAAAATTAGACGTATTATTTACACGTACACGCACGTAAATATTCACGTATTAATGTGTGTATTAATGTAAAGAAAATATTTGGCCGTGAAGAAGAAAAATACAGAAAATGTACATGGAAATGTACATGATAAATGTACATGATAAAAAAGTTGCTCTATAAATGCGAAGTATCCAACAAATCACAAAAAAAACGAAATTATTTTAGTATTTAAAGAAAAATAGATATTATTAACCATTTCCCAGCTTTTTACGAGCTGAGCTCGGAAGATGAAACGCATCTTTCTGGCTCATCCCGAGTGTAGCTTAAGCACTGTTAAAATTTACACTGTGCAATCGGTATTTTCTCAATTATGTCACATATACTTTCTATGCTTCGGAATAATTAAAAGGCACTACTCGGGGAATTTTTAGCAAAAAGAGGACGTCCTTTATCTGAGCACCCCTCTTCACACTTGTCTGAAAGACTGACTACATTCCGCCAGCAGAGAAGAAACTAATCCAACACGACAGTGTGTTATTTGCTGTTCAGAGAGAGATAGTAAAAGGCAAAAGTTAAGAAGAGAAAAAGATTCTACAATCCAAGTTGCGATGTTGGGTTATATGTGCTGTACCATGTTTTCGAATTTATCATACATGAACAAATTTTCATTAATAATTTCATATTCATTTATGTAAACGCAAAACATGCAAATTAAATTTTTAATTCAAGATAAAGGATAGGTATTTTAAGCTTTATATTTAGTTAGTGTGAATTGACTTTAAAGTCAATAGATTTCTGCCAAACATTTACAGGTTAATTACTCCTTTACTTAAATAGATCTTTTTACATTATTTTTTAGGAAATTTTGTGTGCAAATGGTGTTATTATGTTTAAAAAGATATGTATATTTGAAAATAAGCATTAAAAAAATGACAGTTTTTGATTCATAACCCAGAAATAAAATGAGCCTGAAGGGGTTAAATTTTATTTCTAGTATTTTCAATAGATTCTTTGAACTTTTCATGGAAAAATAAAGATAGATATTTTAGGAAATTTTTGGTCAAAATTTATTTACTTCAACAAACTATAATTCTGTTTTTCTTGTTTTAAAAACGATAGTGAATCAGTTTAAAAATAGAATATTCCATATTTATGTTTTATTTTTGAGAAAATGAAGAAATAAAGTTTTTTATGCATTTAAAAAACCTTTTAATGGCGCGAAATAGCTATTTGGTCTACTTTCAGTACCCTAAAAGCATGTAAAAGAACACCAAGAAAAATCCTCAAGAGAAGGCTTTCGGGAAGTCAATCTTGTTTACGAGCAATATATCACGCTC
>BMAO01033923.1:0-17978 GCA_019973975.1 Trichonephila clavata
AGTCAGAATGAACTATCTGGCAACACTGCGAAACAAAACGCTACACATGCGTAGCGGCAAGTGTTAACCCCATTGTTCAGTTAAGTGTCGTTTGTGTTCCATGTAAGACTTATTTTACAAAAGGCTTGTTCAGAGCGTTGGTTCTAAACTGAGAACAGGAAAATGAAGGAACAAAAGATGAATTAAAATTTTGTTTTAAGCTTGGCTATACACCAAAAGAAACTTATGTGGCGCTCGTACGTGTTCATGAAGACCAAACACTTTCCATGAAGTGTGTGTAAGAGTGATTCACCCGTTTTTGAGAATGCCTGGAAAATGTTTCTGACAAAACCCACAGCGGAAGACTGGCGACCTCCGTCACTGACGAAAACAATGAGAAAGTGAGGAAATTAATCACGAAAGATCGTCGATTAACTGTATGCATGATAGCTGATGTACTGCAGATTAACCATGAATCCTTGCAACAGATCGTTACTCAGTATTTAGGGATGAGAAAAACGTGGGGGATACGTAAGGTTCCACCCCAATACACGCAACAAGGTTCATAGTTTTTTGTTCATGACCATGCTCACCCTCACACAGCCAATATCGTCAAACAGTTGTGATGGATCTATGCGGTCTATTACTAACCTCTTCTTTTTTTCCTTAAAGCAATTCATTTATTTCAACCAATCTTCACCGAGAGCCAGGCGTGATTTATGTAAATAAGATATATTATATAAGTTCGGTTTTCGCGAGTTAAGAAGCGAAGTAGTAGGAAGCGAGAAGTCAAGTAAATTAAATATCGAGAAGTCGACACGTAGTGGTTGACAAGTGTAGCTAGCCTGATACGAGTGGAAGTACGCGAAGAGAAACGGATTGAAAATAGTGAAATTCATTATTACTATAAACGTGGAGTCTTTACCCATTCTTCTAGCCATAAAAAGGGCCTGAAGTCGTCACGAAGGAACCGCCTCTGTAAAATATAAGGTCAGTGATTTAGATTAAGAAATTCAATTATTCGCGTGGGGTGTAATTGTAATTGTGCGCGTTTAAGCTTCCCTAGATTCAGTTGAAAAAAATTCTGTATATTCCGCTAGTATTGATACCCCACTTCATTATTCCATTCTCACTTATTTATCTTAACTTGAATTGTGTTTTGTCTAAGCGTATTTGCTGATAAGCCTCAATAAATCTGTTTGAATTGTAATTATGTCTTTTGATCATTTAAGTCCACCTACACATCCAGTCGGATTTTCAGATAGACAGGAAGGTATTAGTGTAAGGGGTGCTACAGGTCACCACACAGTTCCAGGGAGGAAAGGGGGGGGTGCAAATTGACCATACTCGCCATATCTCAATCCTCCAGACTTCTTCCTATTCCCACCACTCAAACTCGCTTTGAAAGAAAAAAAGATTTGACGATATTCCTGACATTCAACGAAATATGACAAGGCTTTTGAACTCCATCCCAAAAGAAGACTTCTCGCATAGTTTCCAGGATATGTATAGCAGATCTCAGCGGTCCATAGTTATGGGAGGTGACTATTTCGAAGGACAGTAAGGTAACTTTCGTTAATATTTCATTTACGTTAATGTTACAGGACTATTCACTGAACTTTATTGTCAGAGATTGTATTACTCATTACTATCCGAAAACAGTTTCTCCTGTATATTATTATTATTTTTATGTATATTTTTACTATTAATATATAAATAATCGTAATTCGCAACACCCACCGAAATGAAATTGTACTCAGATTGCGCTTCAGCAAGGAAAATGGTCACAAATAAAGAAATTCACTGCCAAAGATTCTAGTAGCGTTCTGAAGCAATGAAATAGTTTTGATAAAATTAAAATTAAAAAATAACTCTATGCAAAGATTGCTTCATAAAGAGATATGATGTTTTAAGCATACAAGGCAAATCTACATCGCTGTGCCTTTAAGGGTCATAAGTTAAAAAATTATATCTTATGCGCATCATATTAATTGATTTATTCTTTATTATTTTTCTTAGTTTCTTTCTTTTTTTCTGAAGGGAAAAAGAATCACATTTCTCTGTGAATGTTTTCAAAATACAACGTAACTTCAGGGAGGACAATAACTAAAATCGTCTCAATGAGGATAAAAGCATGGAAAAAAATATGATTATTAAGGGAATAAATAAAGGAAGCTGCTGAAAAAAATATTTTAATTTTTTTATTCGTTATAAAAATTGGACGAAAACATACGAATAAATACTTTATGTACTGCTTAGCGGCAATATCCGAAATATATGTGAAAGATGCCAACAACTTTTTTAAGAAGTAGTCCTTCTCAGTTTGTAAAAGAGACAATAAACTTTCCCCTTGATCGTAAATTTGGTAGGTAGTTTTTCTTTTGTATTCCGTATAATCACCCATACAAGATCCTTTCTAGTTAATTTCCACGCAAGGATACAATTTACTAATGCTGAATTATTTGTCGCCTTTGCTCTTTGAAAAACACGCTTTCTTTCTTTTTTTTTATAATAAAGAACGTTCTTCTGTTAAGCCACCTTTATGAGCTTTCCTAGAAAAAAATACTAAAGTGAGAACAAGAAGGATTTCTTAGCATCTTAGACTTTTTTTATCAAAGCGTACGCCATGTTTGCATTCTATTCTGCTGATGTATTATTAGTCATCTATTCATACAAATTTATCTTTTAATGTGAATCCACCCATTAATTTATCAATGGAAAGTCTCTGTATCTGTTTACTAATCATTTAAAAGAATTTAATTGCATCTCTGTTGAGAACAATACCCCTTTAAATGACGATCCTTGTCGATTTTCTTTAGTATGTATTTAAATAACTTTCGCAAATTTTTTAAAAGAATTTTATAATATATTTTAAAAAAGTACTTTCAATAGAATTTGCGTTATACTTTGTAAATCTATTAGCTTTAATTTCTCTTTAGAGTTCTAGAATATTACCATTCTGAGCTGGGAAAAAATTGTTCAGTGCCTACATTTTAATTATTTAATGCAGGGATTCCCAAAGTGGTCTATATTGATCCCTAGGGATATATAATGAACTGCAGGGGATCCGAGTCAGCGAAAAAAATATTTGGGGGTCCATAAGATGTAAAGTAAGGTGTGTAGCCTCGGGATTTCGAAATCTCGAGATTAAATTTTTGTCTAAATTATATTTTAATTTTTTTTTCTCATCAAAATTTTGCTTATATGAAATATGTACGTAGAATTTTTTTGTGCAATTATAAATGCTATAAGCAAAAAAATATATGCACAGCTCTCATTTCTCGTACGCGAGAACATCGTACAGATCTAAGTGGCTTACTGCAATACTTACACAATAATATAAGTAACATCCCAAGAATAGATTTTGTCGCAGTTCCTTTAATTAAATTCCGTTAATTAATAGTGGAGATGCTTAAAATACTTGATACACTTCAAATCCAATTGCATTACTAACAGCTCATTCGACTGTATCTTCAATTTCAAATAAGGTAACACGTGAAAGGGATTCACATTCTGATTCAATAACTGGATCAATTTATACACAAATACTATTAAGTGTAGCAGAAGAACTAGATAAAGTTATCAAAGGGGTATATGTGCACCAATGCAGTCTATTTGATTTGAGACAATACCATCAAAAATTGAAATAGAAATGTCTCTCAGTTGAAAATGGAGAGAGATGTGGTGACTACCTGAAAGGAACATAATCCTATTTAATGACAATAGCACCTATTATTATAGAATCCGAAACGAGCATTCTAAGACAGGACAATTTGTAAGAAAAATAAGAAGCCGTTTAAGCGATGAAACGCTGGACAAGCTGTGTTTTTTAAAAGTTTATTTATGGAAACTCAAGAAAGGAAGAAATGCTCTTTTAATTTCATTCTGTACTATTTTTATTTGTTTTTTCTGTTGAAATATTTTCTATTTGCTTCAATTAAATTAATGTTATTTAATTTTTAATTATATTTTTGGCTTTTTTATGCAATTTCAACCATGTCAATGTGTAAGTATTTTTAATAAATAGTCCAATCCTACTCACGGGATTTGGCTAATGTAATCCCGAAATTCCGGTATTGAAAATATAACGCAGGATTGCAAACCCTGATGTGAATGGGGGTCTACGATAGACTAACCCACAGATCGTGACTTTAAATTTAAAAGAAAATTTAATCAAGGGAAAAACAGATGAAAATAGATTTATTTACTAAATTTAATGAGGTTCATTTGCAATTACTAGGCGACAGCATACATTTCATTAAAAAGGGACCATCATTTCAATGTTTCTTGGCAGAGTTAAGCTAAAAGAGTATAATATTGAACGTCGGGAGTTTTATCAGTTACTCAATTTGTCACACACAATCTGCCAGGAAAATAACGTTTTAACCTGTTGTCAACTTTTAAACGCCCTTTATTCAGATATTGAAACTAGAATTTCGAATGATTTGACTATTGTAATACCACAATAAACAATGAATTCATGTGGTCACATTAAAAAAAAAACAAATGTCAGATTACAAGAGGAGCTTTACGTAATAGACACTAACAAAAATCTTAGAGTAAAGATTAGAAACGGATGTAGGCAGTTTGGGCTTTAAAAAGAAGTAACTGTTATTTATCCCGAATTATGGAACATCATGAGAAAGTTTTTAATACCTTTTCCTAAAAGAAGAAGTTTCAGAGCGGTTGCCAATCTTCAAAACAAAAACAGATAGAAAAATATAAACGAGCCTTTCAGTAGTCTCATGTGATGTGTAACATCTGGCATGTTATCGTGTTAAAAATACGCAATAGTAACTTAAATTCTGAAAAAAAATAAATCGAGTATGATTGGAAATAATTTTCTATCGAATAATTTTATCTTTAATGAAAATTTTACTTAATTAACACAAGAAATAATGCAATTTTTTATCAAAAATAATTATTCTTGTTCAATTTGGGGAAAAGTGGAGAGACTTATTATAACTATGGTGTAGTAGTTAGCTGAGGACCTTGTCAGAATATTCGGAATATTCACGGAATATTCACGGAATACCACGGAATATCAGGCCATGAATATTCCGAGTGTGGCATCAAAAAACCCCAGAGTTATAGAGATTTTAAAAAATTTAAAATAGTTAAATAAAATAGTAGTGGGGCAACTGAAAATCCAGCCTGTTTGTAGAGAAAAAGGAGACAAATAGAACACAGTAGGTCTTTGGATTTGTAAGTGCAAATGGGGTGGAGGTAGGGCAGAAAGAAGTAACGAAACTAACTCCCCATGGGGAGGAAGGCATCAGTGTCGAGAACGAACATGGATAACTCCAAGCTAAGCAAAGATGAAGGGATTCCCCATCCCCAAGTATCATCATCCCATTTCACTTAGTTCGGAGCGCCACCAAACCTTCAAACCCCATAAGATTAACACGGATTTTTTTTATTTTAGCGACGAAGCCCCATTCTGGCCCACTACCATAGAATAAATTGGACAAAAAGATGCAGTTCAACGAGAAGAACTTATAGTTCGAGTTTCGAAGCAGAGACTCAAAAATCCTCAGAGAGATGACGATTTAAAAATATTTTAAATATTTTTAAAAAAGGAAATGGGGGGGGGGGAATAGGATTAAGGTATGTGACTACCCAAAATTCGTCGTTTGGGGGGAAATTTTCAAAATTGCTTTTATGCTTTAAAAAAATAGCCCATACATTTCACATTCCAAAAACACTGTATTTTTATTTCTACGACATTTAGAAGCAAAGCTATAGCATAATTAGTAAACCGGAAATGGAGTTTACAAAACCGGAAATAGATCCCTACATAAAATATTTTTAAGATATTGAATTGAAATTTTCAGAACATGTTTTATTTAGGTATATCTGTGTTATGAATCAAAACCTAATCTCTGTGTATATATTTATGTACTTTTTTTGCTTTTTTATGAAAAAAAATCACTAATTTTTTAAAAAAAATCGTGTTTTTGCGTAAAATTTGGCATAATTGAAACACTTTTAAAAGTATTACAAATCTTTTGATTCCTAACACATATAAAGATGTTATTCACGTACTGTGAAATATTATTTGAATACATTCATTAAAATTTTCTGTAAATCCAATTTTTCATCAAAATTTCACTAAACACGACAATTGTTATAGTCTATAAAGCTCTCCAGAAAACAGCAAAAGGTTAAAAAAAAGACCGAATTAGTTAAACATGAAGCTAAAGAGATTTTGAACCATAAATATGGTGAGTTTAAAAAATGTACAGCTAGTAGAAAATTTTTTGTACCATATTAAAATCTTTAAATGCATTTTCTGAGGAACTATGCTTTTCCCTTTTTTGCTTTACGATAAAGTTCACTACAGGATTTCTTTTTCAGATATTGAATTAAAATTTTCAGAAAATGTTTATTTAGTTTTATTTCCAGTATAGACTATAATCTAAACTTTGTGTATATATTTATGTATTTTATTGCACTTTTTGGTGGAAAAATTGGCAGTTATAGAGATTGCCAATAGAAGTGAAAACTTAGAACTTTTAGTATTAAAATTTGAAATTTCATAACGTTTAAATAAAAATTATCAACATCAATCTGGTTTCACATCTATTGACACTCCGAGCAGCAACTAAATGCATGTTTATATGGTTTTTTATTATTCTAATATATTACGGGCTGTACATGACAAAATATAAATACAATTCAATTGAAATAACAATTAATATACAATCATATTATTTATGGGTAGTATTTGTATTTATTTAAATTTCAATGTACTTGATTTTTAACATTATTTTAATTGTTTGCATCATTGTCATCGTTCATTTCAATAATACTAAGACTTTACTTTCAATTATTTCATTTTATTCTAAAAAGGACACAATAGGCTCATGGTAACTAAAGTAAAAAAGGGAAATGTTTGATTCAAACTTATCTAAGTATCGCGTAAAAACCGCATCGATCATCGTTTTATATTTTGTAGTACTGAGCTTTCGATCATTGGACATATTTAAATTAAGTGTTTCATTTAGAAATTCAATTAGTGGTAGATTTTTTATCACCTGCAAAGTTAATATTGAAGTCTCCCCTTAAAATAATTGGTACATTATCATATATATTTTCCGCCAAATCTTTTTTCGAGTATTTCAGAACTTCTTTTGAAAAATCATCAAATTTTCGAATAAAAACTGTTGTATCTGTCTCGTAGATTTTCCAGGCGAAATATAAATGACAACCATTAATATGTATTGCCCCTTCTCGGAATCGCAACGAGCAATGCACAATATATACACATTGAACTTTTCACTAAATCCAATGAATTTCACTTATAAGATATACACAGCACTATACGTCAGCTGTATTGCTACAGATTTATTGTTATAAGCATGTCGGTGACGCGAACGCACGAGATTTCACCCATCCAAAAAGTGTGTAAGGCGAACAGCACACTGCGCATGCGGCAATTAGAGCATGTCCGGGACGCGAACCCATACGATTTTCCCCTGCCAAAAAGTGCCCAACGCCGTTAAAGAAGTTTTCACTTCAATAACATTAGTTTTTTGTTAGAAAATTGAATTCTTGCATAAAAAAATTATATATTTCAAAAACCTTTCAAAGGTATCACAAATTTTATAGCTCTAAGTACAGATAATAATTTAGTTTATGTACTGTATAAATATTATTCGAATATATTAATTAGAATTTTCAATACAAGCCTTACCGTAACTTCAATTTTTCACTAAAATTTCACTCAAAATTCCCAATATATCCAAAGTTATTTTTAATTTTGGGGAAATTGTACTTGAATTCCTAGTTATATGCCCCATTTTAAATAAAAAAGTGTTTATTTAGTTGAAAATTTATATATTTCAAAAAAAGTGCTCCGAAGGTAGTCACATACCTTAATGCAATACAAAATGGGGCAAAATTTTTACCCAACCCATAAGATTAACGTGGGTACATGATATTTTAATGCTGGAGCACCCCAGGCCTACCAAAAGAGGGCTAAGTTGATAAATGGATGGGCCTCACCGAGGGGAACATGTGGTTCAAATCTTAAAGCATAGATTCAAATATATTTCAAGATATTACAAATTTAAAAGTAGTTTTAAAGGTTTAAAAAATTTAAAACGTTGAAATAAAATACAAGCCATGCCCTATGAGCAAAAAATTTGTTGAGAATATACAATGGAGGCAGTGGGATCGAATGAGCTAGGTCCGAGCGAACTGAGAGGGGCTTAGGGCTATTGGGAATATGCTATCCAAGGGGGTTGAGTCCTTGTACTTCCTAACCAAACAGGTAGTACTATCGATCCCCCTAATATTAACCCCATATCATCAAGAAAATGGCACAATAGGAATAACTTGGGGATTAATATTTTAGTGTGTAAGCCCTCCCCTGCCGAAAGCAGGCAATCATTAGGGAAGAAACTATGAAGGGGTTGGGGGACAGGCCAAGTCGATCGACGCCACCACGTGCGCTCATTGGTCAAATCAAATAGCGCGCGCTTCCCCGGTCTCCTGTTACACACTTCCGTCCCTTTTCACGAAATCACTTCCACAAATATCCGACAACCGAGAGAAAAGATGATACAGTCTTTAAAAAAAGAAAGATCGGTCACTACTAATCGAGAAGATTTAAGTTTAAATCTGACAAGGATTGATGCCAAATGTTGAACATTTGTAACTCAAGCACCAGATTTTTGCACTCTTTAAAAGCATTTGTTTGTTGCTCAGTTATTTTATGTATTAATTTAGTTTAAATTTAATGAATTAATATGTATTTCTTAAGTTTTAAACACTAAACTCATCGCTGTTACAACATAAAATTTTTAAAATAGCGCTATACAAGCAGTCAAAAACACATTTAAGTTAAAAAAATTTCAAAAATTCAATATAGGTAAGTAAAGGTCTATCCAAAAACGAAAAACATGGCTAGCGCTCTATAAGCAAAGGTTGAGGGTCTATGGTAGGGATGGCGAACCAATGGCACGCCAGTGATCAAAATGATTTGCATTTTATTTCAAAATTCTAAAGTTCACTATGAAGTATTACGAACAAATGCGCGAGTGATCGGTCAAGGGCGGCGGGAGGCACACTCTTTCGTTATTGTCTTGACTTCGTTACGTCGTAGCTTTACTTATGGTGTAAAGTTTGTCTACACATAGCATAAACAATTTCATTCACACAATTTTATTTTAAAGTTTATCTGTGTTGTATTTATAATTTTTAACTATTATATTTAACATTGCTAGATCAGCAAAAGAACAAAAAATACAAGATAGTAAGTTTAACAGAGAATTTCAAATTTGGGCACAGAGAGACATGGCATTATTAGTAAAGGCGACAAAGTGGTGTGTGTTTTATGTACTGGAATATTGGAATGCCGAACATTGTCTGTGAAACGGTACTTTGAAACATATCACAAACCTCTTTTCAAAAAAAGTGAACCATAGCAAAAGTAATTAACTGCTTACAAACTGGCAAATGACTCAAATTCAACAAGAATTCTACAAAAAAGTAACATCTTTAAATTCTGATATACGTTATTTGTCATTCAATCTGCAACAACAGAAGTCACCCTAATGTTACTTTATAATTTGAATTATACATATAACTAAAACATTTATAACTATACAGTGCAAAAGGTATATTTTCGTAACAAATAGAGTTTTGTGTTGTTAATATTTATTATATTTTTCCCAATAATAACAAGTCAAAGGTATTTGTTTTAGTTTATTTTAAATTTAATGAATTAATATGTATTTCTTAAGTTTTAAATACTACACTCACTACAGTTACAACATAAAATTTTTAAAGTAGCGCTGTACCACTGTCAAAAAGACATTTAAGTTAATAAATCAGACTCTCGCCTCATTAAACACTTTTTAGAAAAAAATGGCACGTTGACCCACAAAGGTTCACCACCCTAGGTCTATAGCAAAAATTAAAAGCGGAATTGCATGGCAATTGGGTAATGGCAGAATAAAATGATGGGAATTTTATCGAGGCAGGCAAGTTGAGGTGATACAACCACAATGATTATACCGGATGGTGCTTCTCCATACATCACCCGTTGTGTGAAACAAGTGCTCCGCCGCCATTTTGGTGATGACAGAATCATTAGCCTGCATTTTCCTACAACTTGACCTCCTAGATCCCCCAACTTGAGTCCTTTCAACTTTTGGCTGTGGGAATACCTCAAGGTCATAGTCTACCGTGATCGCATCACATTTCTATCCGACCTTAAAGAGAGCATAGAACACCATCTGCGTAATATTCCCGAGTCCAGACTGCTTTCAACAGTCGAACATGAGATTTTACGCTTCCAGATGGTAGCAGACAATGGTGGACAGCATATCGAGCCTGTTTTGTAAACTTTTGATGATTTTTTCTATGTTCTCAATAAAGCTATGGTACGCCACCTAGGGGTGGTTTTTTGAAACTCATTGTTTCTTCCCCCTTGATAAAATTCCCATCACTTCATTCTGCCATTACTTAATTTTCATGCAATTCCAATTAAAAGTTTTTGCTGTAGACTGTCCGCAAATTTCAAGTTTAATTATGGATCCCCGGTATATGAATTATTGTTAAAGAAATTTCTGAGTAAAATTTAATAACATGACCGAGTGAGTAAGTGAGTGAATATTAACATCGCACTATTCATCTACTCAAAGTTTTTATAAGATGACCGAAAGAAATAAACAATGCTTATAATAGCTTTGAAAGTTATTATGGTATTCATGCATCCGATATTCACATTTACACTGGTGTGCAAAAATTAAGGACGAGACGGTTTTTTCAATATAACTTTGTACAAAAGCATTCCATATCAACACATTTAATACCGTAAGATCCCCAATACGTAAGGACATGAGTAATGTAAGCAACACTTACTAAAAGAGAAATCAGAGGGATAAAAAGAAGCTTTATTGAAAAAGTAGCAGGGAGCGCAATGCGACTGAAGGCCGAAACATCCCTGTGATGGGTGTCCAGCAAGAAATATCCGGTCTTTAGTAGGGGATATGATCTCCCCTGTCTGCTAGGCAGGTTTCACAGCGTCTGCCCATGCTGAGAATGAGGGTGTCAATGAGTTGTTGAGGCATTGCTGCCCATTCGTCTTGCAGCGCCAATCGAAGCTCCGGAATCGTTACTGGTGGTAAGGTACGAGCTGCCAAGCGTCTGCCTAGAAAATCCCATACATGCTCGATGGGATTGAGATCCGGAGATCGTGCCGGCCAATCCATACGTTCAATATCCTCACTCTCTAAGAGACGATGACATGGTGCATTGTCGTCCATGAAAAGGAACTGCGGACCCATAGCGCCTCTAAAAGACGCACATATGGAAAAAGAATCTCGTTACAATAACGGGTCCCGTTGACTGAACCTGCGTCGAAGATTGAAGGTCTGTACGACTACCAAGCATGATTCCTCTTCAAACGAGAACACCGCCACCTCCATACTTGTCCCTTTCAATGATGTTCGAGGGATGATTGCGGCTTCCCGCTCTCTCCAGATGAGTATGCGATGAGAATCGCTACTCAGACTGAATCTGCTCTCATCTGTAAAGAGTACTCGTCCCCATTCATTGTCTCTCCAATTCCGGTGTTCCCGGCACCACAGAGAACGCCTTCTCCGATGGGCAGGCGTTAGAGGTACACACCGTACAAGGCGTCGTACAAACAGACCACCACCGTGCAGTCTTCTGGCCACGGTAAAACGCGATATCGGTCGTCCAGTCGCCTGTGTCGTGTGTCTAGCGATTTCTCCCGCTGTCTGCCGCCTGTTTCTTCTGGCCTGTAAGGCAATATACCGGTCATCTGCGGGTGTGGTTTCTCGTGGACGACCACTACTGAACCCCCGGATAGCTGTTCCTGTAGTTTGGAAATTGTCTCCAAAGTCGTGAAACGATGCTGTGAGCAATTCCGAACTCTGCAGCCACACTTGTCACACTGCGACCTTCCTCCAACTTCCCAATGATTCGACCTCGGGTAAAAGCATCCAGATGTCGTCTAACAGATTGATTATTCGCCATTTCTCTCTGAGGCAGCAACTCGGTGTGATTTTAACTGCTATACGGGTGGTGCAATCTCTTTGCCAGAAATACTAATCTTACACCGACAACATGCTTTACTACTCAGACACTCCCCCATTACGTCTACCTGCATATCTGCGCATGTGCTACCGTACATCACCTCACTTAATCTCCTGATTGGTCTTTCTGTCCGCTCTGCCTCTTCGTTCAGCTGATATGCTAATTTTTCGACTTCGTCCTTAATTTTTGCACACCAGTGTATATTAATACATATATTCTTCAAGGAGAAGTCAAGTATACCTAGACGACAGAATCACATAAGAATGACAGGTTGGAATCACTTTCCTGGTTGTAAAAAAGCATTAGATGGGCGTAAGTGTTTCGAGAGTGCTTGTTATTGAAGCTTCATTTCGTATTTTTTAGACATAAAACGCAAAGAAAAGACACAAAATAGGAGAAAAGTTTGTTCATTACTCTCAGTTCATAAATATAAAAACAAAAGTATCAAAAAACGCAGTATAACTTTTATCATATTGACGAACCTTGTATATAATGTAGTTTCCTTTATAGTTTCGAAGATGACTCTAAGGACTTTGACTCTATCAACACAAGTTTCGTAGATAAGGAATTTCGCATGCCCTCAAAATAAATAATGTATACATGGCAGGTCTGGTGAACAGGTGGTTCAATGTACTGAGCCAAAGGATATATTCTAATGATTACGAATAAAACGACTGAAATAAGTAGAGGCTCCCTCATTCTGGTAGGGTAGAATACGTTGGTGGGGAAACGCGTGTTTTGATTAATAATTCTGGCTACACTTGTTAATCATTGGCTGACACATGTGTCGTACCATCATGAGTGTGTAGCGGTACCATCCAAAAAAGCAGTAACAACCTCCGCACCATGGGGATCATTTTGATGTAGTGGGTAAGTTACTCGGCTTCGGATCCAAAGGTACCTGGTTCTATCCTCCGGATAAGTGTGCCACTTCATTGGTGACCCTGGCTGAATTCAGAAAAACGCAACCTTCTGAACTCTCTTGGCGCCATCTATCCACCGCAAATTCAACCAAAAAAGCGTCGCATACTGACGCAATCTTCAAGCCGTCACATTGTGAAGCAACCCTCAAGCCGTCACGCATGAATGACACAATCTTCAAGCCGTCACATGGTGATGCAACCTTCAAGCCGTCACGCACATATGACGCAACCAGCAAAGCCGTCAAAACTAGTGACGCAACAGCTAACATGCTCGATATAGCAACTTCATCGTTCGTTCACCTAACCACCAACTCACTGGTGGGGGAGTATGTAGCGGTACCATTTATATAAGCCAGTAACAACCTCCGCAGCATGGTGATCATTTTGGTGTAGTGGGTAAGTTACTCTGCTTCGGATCCAAAGGTACCTGGTTCTATCCTCCGGATAAGTGCGCAACTTCAAGCGTAAGTGGACTTTTGGAAAGAACCGTTATTATAAATAATAGCTGACTTAGGTATGCAAGCATGATATGAACAGGAGTTCGTCTTAATGGATACCTTTGGACACACAACCTCCAAGTGGTTCGACGATTACAGTCTATGGCCTCGCATTCCAGTAGCATATCTGATTCCTCTGAGTTCATGTTGTCTGTGCCATCCTACAGCCTCGTCTCTACGTCTGCGTACGAAAAGAAGCTTCATCTCAGCATGGCTTTTATCGTACAGTCCCTCTGGCGTATTCAATTCTCTAACGAGAAATTTGCAAATTGTCTTCTTAAACATTCTCTTGAGAACCTTTTTATCAAGGACATTACCCTTCACATCCACTGGTACAACTCTTGCAACTCCAGGACCAAGAATCAGCTTTGAGTGATTCAGCCTTTTTAATGTCTTTACCGCATCAGAAAGGCGTTTCCGCACGGAAGTGACCTGGCGTTCCCGTATGATTCCGAGTCATCTAGGCGAACCCTACCTCCCCTCAAAGTTTGTAATATCTTAGCTGGGACAGGTTTTGTTATTAAAATGAAAATAATGAATGATACTAATGTTAGCGTTAAAACTTACTGTTTACATTCTATTTTAATAGATTCAATCTGCATTAAAACAACCAATTGCATGATAATGTGATAAAAACTAACAATGTATGATATAGTATTAAATATTTCGAGTTTATGCCATGTCATCTTATGATCGTTAAATATAGGTCGATTTTGAATTCGGAGATGAAGAAAAACAACCAGGTACACAGACAACTGTACGGGTCACCTCTGCTCCAAATTCACTTTGTGGTTTAAAAATAGTGGATAAAAGCATTTCTATTTTGGATTCAAGTGATCAGCTAACGAAAGATAAAGTAAACATTCAATACCTTGATTTTCAGATAATTTTAAGAGATTGAAGCCTGCAGTAAATATTTTCTTTGTTTTTCTATAAAGCTTTTCCAGCGTCTTCAGAGAATGGATCCAAATAACTACGAGTATTACGGCTCCGATCCATGCAATGCTGTTATTCCACAACCAGGTAAGAAATATAAATTTGGACAAATGTTATTTATTGTATATTTTGATGAAAATTTTTTTTTGTTTGACATGATTTCTCCTCTATACAAATAAATAAAATTGAAGTGTCTGTTTGTAATTTCAAATTAGCAGATTTTTACTAAATGCATCTAAAGGAATATACGGTACTTATATCAAAAAATCAATTTTTAAATTTTTGTTGTCTGTCTGTTGTTTGTTCCGGCTAATCTGGGGAACTTCTGGTCCGATTTTAAAAATTCTTTCACCAATGGAAAGCTACATTATCAGTAAGTAACATAAGATATATTTTACCTCCATATTCCTACAGGAACGCAAACTATACGGGTAAAACGTTGACGTTGCTTACTCCCCGCCAAGTTGGCGCAAAATTATGCATTTGGTCAATAATGGAAATTTTAATAAAAATTTCTCACATTTGTAACAATAACTGAAACATAGTGTAATATAGCATCTTTACAAAAAGCAATTTTTTAAATGGTTTTTTATTAAACGTCTAACGCGCGTTTATTACGTTACGTTTGTTAAATGTCAAACTCAAACTTTGAGAAATATCGCCAAGTTGGCTAAGAAGTTCTCTATTCCGACAATGCCAGATATTAGTGCAAATTTTCTCCAACTTTTTAAAGAGGGAAATGAAATAAAGTTTTAGCGAATTGCGCGCGCGTGATATTGAAAATTCTATGGTAATATTAATTGACAGTTTCATAAAAAGTTTTGATTAGTTTTGAAAGTATTTATTTCTTTGAATTTTTTTTAACCTAATTATACAATATTCATCTTTTGCACAAAATTTTTCTCTCATACTGAACCAGATATTTTACATGGAGGTATTACTTTGAAGATATACTATGGAGGCATCCATACAATGTCACTCGCCGAATAAAATTAGGGAGCTTTACACAATACTTATTTCATCTTCGGTCTTTCTAATCCTCAAACCTTTTGGAAAAAGTATAAAGCTTACATGGCGGAAGATATTTTGCGACGAAAAACAACCAAATATGCCTTTCAATGAACACATCTACAACGAAACTCAAAAAAGGTTTTCAGAATGATTAGGAAGAAGCTACATGATTAGCCCTAGACGTGTCGACAGAAATGGCTTCGATAATGAAATTACTTGAGAATTAAACTACGATTTTATAGCATTGCAACATCAAGTGACAGAATTTATCCCTCAATTAACTCCAGAACAAGGTTACGTTTTCCAACAAGTGTTACGCAAAATAGAATCCGGCAGTGGTGCACTCTTTTTTTCTCGAAGCCCCTGGAGGAACAGGAAAAACGTTTTTGCTAAACTTATTATTAATGACCATCAGAAAAACCTAGAAGATAGCAGTTGCTATGGCTTCTTCTGGTATAGCCGCGATTTTACTGACCAACGGTCGTACTGCACATTCTGTTTTAAAATTATCGCTTAATCTTGCATTTGAAGATTCACACATCTGAAATTTCAGAAAAAATAGCTCTCAAGGCTGGATGCTTCCACAATGTAAGCTTTTAGTGTGGGATAAAAGTACGATGTCTCACAAGAAAGCTATAGACGCGTTAAATCGGACTCTTCAGGATTTACGAAATAGTACAGATATTATAAAAGGAATGATTGCTTTATTATATATTGGCTGGTGAATTTTGAAAAAAATCTTCCTGTAATCCAGAGGGGTACACTGGCAGATGAAATCAGTCTCTATTAAATCATCAAGCTTATGGCAAAAGTTGAAAAATTCAGTCTGAAAACGAATATGAGAGTGTATCTTCATAATGACGTAGATTCGGAACATTATGCAAACGCAATTAAAATTGGTTATGGATGTTTGGACGCAAATGCTGAAAGTTATATTTACTACCAGAGAATTTTGTAATGTAGAAAAAATGATGTAAATCTTATTACTCAAATTTACCCGGGTGCAACAAAATTTAAATTGGGATCAGTGGTTGCGCGCAAGATCAATATTGACGCCTAACAATGACATTGTAAATAAAATCAAATTGAAAATTTAAACGAAGTGCGGGGGAGGGGAATGAAGAAATATGTATCAATGAATACAATCATGGATAAAGAACGAAGTACTTCATATTCCACGGAGTTCTTAAATTCACTTGAACTTTCGGGTGTGTGTGTGTACTCTCACATAAACTTCAATTAAAACTAAATGTACCAGTTATGCAAAATCTCGATGCTCCTCGACTATGTAAAGGAAGGGCTTTGGATCACAAAACTGATGCAGAATATACTTGGTGCCAATATTTGAACATATGTCATGAAAAGGGATAGTGTTATCGTACCTCGAATTCCAAGTATCCCCACTGACCTACCGTTTCAATTCAAACAAGTTCTATTTCTAGTTTTACTGCTGCTATTAACAAAGCTAACATTTCAGGTAGCAGGGGTGCATTTAGAAAAGCAATGTTTTTCCCATGGCCAATATGTAGCCTGATCGGTGTGTCCAATGCCCAAATGTTTACATATTTGCAACTGACGGAAGAACATGTAATATGGTATACAGTAGCACCTTAGAATAATATTTTGTTTTGAGCTCTTTAAAAAGAGGAATTATATATTAAACGTAGATACTTTCGACTTTTAAAAATATTAATAGTTAAAGTTATTGAATATGTGTTGTTAATTATTATAATAAATTACGTTTTCAGTTTTTTTAAACTAAGCTCAATTTTAGAATTTTTAAATTCTATTGGTTCTAGTCAAGCAATTAAAAAAACTACCAGAATATAATATTTACTTTCTAATGATAATGATTATGACTTTGACAGTTATTTAAAGACATCAACGCGAGAGGAGCCGCGGGTAAAAGCTAGTCTCATAATAATTGTATTTAAATGATACATTATTACTTAATATAAGGAATTACTTGTTCGCATTTAACTGGATCTACTCTTTAATTCCAGAAGTTATATATTTTCATTCTTTTTTAAAAATCAGCCAAACGTTGATTGTTGCACATGATTTATTATGTTGAGTGCAGTTCAAATTTCACTTTCAGTATATATGCAATAATGAAGTTTATATTCACTTTTTTCGTAACTTTAACTTCGGAATTACAATTTATAATAAAAGAGTTTGTCTTGTTCAAATTTAGATTTCAAATATGACGTGCATAAAAGAATATTAATTCAGATATTTTTTATTCTTCTTAAGCGGGTCAATTCACGCAGCATTTTCTCTCTAAATCTCCGTAATGTTAAACATGACCAAACGTAAGGAAAATTTTTAAAAACTGACCAGTTGTCCAGTATATGAAATTTTTTTTGAAATTTATTGCATTGCTTTTATTAGTTTAATGAAAGCATTTTTTTTTAAATTTTGATTAGTTTTTTTTTAAAAATTCGTATGTGGCGTAACATGTCAAAAGTCTTAAAAGTTCTTGTACATTTTAATCTGTAATTTTTTTTGAATAACTTTTTTGACAAAATCTTAATTAAATATTTATTTTTATAATATTAAT